>CAJHQP010004150.1:0-58594 GCA_905132765.1 Moricandia arvensis
ATATGTATAAAATATAGATCGTAAATGTAAAGACATATAAAAAGGTGTAAAATACGTATAACAGTTGACCAAAAATTACTTTCTTTGATAATTAAATGTGTTAAATCAATAAATATATATAACAATTTTGTAAATCGCATTTTTGGTCAAATGTTCAAAATATTTAGAATATTGAATCCATTTAAAGTTATTGAAACTTTGTATAAATTACTATACAATTTAATTTCTGAGATTTAGTTGACATGTATCTTGTTCTTGAATTATCTGGTTTTTATCTTAACTTCCATAATTTCATTAATTTCCAAATCCATTTTACTGTCAAGATAACAATTCTACATATGTTTTCAAGTAATAATGGCAATCTAATAAACAATTAGGTGACTTAATCAATTAATACGTATAATCCATAAAGAAAATTTGTTTTCAGGAGCATAAGATGTTTCGAACTTGAGAAGATTAACACATAAACATGATAAATCAATTAATCAATAAACAGTTTATTTTTTCTTCTATTTTTCTACATCTCGTTACTATGAAAAAGCATCACCTTGTTTTTTTAATCATGAGGCTCAAGGTTAGATTGATAAAATCATTTCAAATAAGTCGCACTTTTTACTTTGAATATTAAAAGTGTTACATGCATGCTCCAATCAACAGCTTCTAAATTAGTTTCCAAAAGATGTCAAAAAAAAAACGTTTCCAAAAAATCCTGTACGCGTCAACTAAACAAATTAAAAACTGTAATATTTAAACCAATGTTTTCAAAACCAGATTGGCAATTGAACCAAAGAAGCTTGTGAATCACGGTTTAATATGGTCCAACCAAATTCAACCGGATTTAGTTATTTGAATAAAATAATATCATAATTATTTTATACGTATGAATATAATATTTGGTACATATGTATATAAATTGAATTGAAAATATCAACCACAATTCTCATATTTTTAAGGTTTAGAAACTAAGAACTTGAATTATTTCCCATTGTATAATAAAATACTTAAAAAAATCCAGAGAATACACACAAAATGTTCATATTAATTCAAATTATCTCACAATAAATCAGTTAGAATATAAAATAAAATAGAAAAAAATCAGTAAGTTGTACTTTTGAATTGGATTGACTGATTTACAGTTGTAACTTGTAGAAACTTTATAATTTGATTTAAAGCTTGAATATGTATAATGGCGGAAGTTTTAAAATATACAAAATTTTCTTTGAAAACCCATATATCTAAAATATGTTACCTATTGTTATATAAAAATATAGTTTATAGAATAAAAATTACTTGTGTAACTAAAACTCAAAATCTTACATTTAATAATCAAATCCGATTTGAAACTGGTTTAATGGTTTAACGATTCCCAGTTTTTTAGTCGGTTTGTTTTCTATTATATTTTACCATCAACCCAACCTCGCTATGTCTTTAGTTTGTGGTTGAATCCGGTTCGACTACCGCTCCAATCGGTTTTTAAAAACACTGTCCAATTTATTTCAAATGACTTCCTACTTTTCAATTTTGGAAATAATGATTTCCATTTGGTAACATGTACTATTAAGATTGAATAATATTCTTTCTGTTTTATTTTAAATATCATTTTTGATTTGTGCACACGAATAAAAAATTATATTTAATTTTATATATTTTTATATAAAAATTATTATCTATATACTTAATTATATTTAACCAATAAAAATTAAATTTAGAATTAATAAATTTTACATTAAAATAATAAACAACATTTATCTGGTTACAAAAAAAAATTTCTTTAAAATCTCACTTGAAACAAAGTAGTAGTACATATTATTAGCTGATGTTACTTATAGCGAATCACGTCTTCTCGATCCTCATAAACACTCGATAACATATTTCTATTATTTGTGACTTATACAAAAGTATCATATGCCACCAAAATAAATACAAAAAGTATCATATAGCTCGAGTCCTCTCTCTGTCGCCTATGTCTCTCATTTTTGTTTTTGGGTTCGTTTGTAATTTTGCCCACAAGAACCCAAATTATAAACTAAAATATCTTGAAGAGTGGTAGACTCTATCTTGTATGCGATAATTACCATTTACAGACTTCGGTAATTAATTTTTCACTACCGTTAGGTGGGTGGAAAATAATGAAAATCATATTAAAGGAAAAAAAAATGTTTTCCAGGATTACATTTCTGGAAGCAAAAAAAAAACTTATTAGGCTGCAAAACGGAAATTGGAAGGCAAACATCTTAAAATGATATTTTTCTTCTTCTTCTGAACAACCATCTTAAAATGATCTTTTTGACGAATTCACTGAGGTCTCTGAGGATGCGCTAGTTGATGTATTTTCTAAATGTTATTTTAACGTTACGTAGAATATTTGTAGTTGACTTTTTATTGATTTTAGTTATGCGCGTACTTAAGTTCATTGGAAAACTATATATAAACGCATCAATGATTTGAATAAGCAAATTACTGATTAGTCTATATCTCATCTCTCGTGCGTGCGACAACTACGAATACTATCTTTGCAAGATAAAAAGGTAAAAAGAGCCCCAACCCATTATTATAAGAAAAATCTCCATATAACCAAAAAAAAAAAAAAGTAAAAGCATCTCCTCTCTTTCAGTTTCCACATTCCTCAGAATCTCTCTCCCCTCTTTTGTCCTCCGACCAAAAACATTAACTACCTTTCTTCATCTTGAAAGAGAGCATAACAGAGATCTCAATAGAGACGTTCGACTCTGTCTTAATCTCCTGTTTAAAATCCAAAGTAAGCTGCTTCTATCTTTTTTCTTACTTATCTTCTATAGTTTTTTTTTTCAAAACTTTTATCTTCCATTACAATTTCAAACAAACGAAGTTTTTTTTTTCTCTATGGTTTTGTTCCAACGTAAGATCGATGGAAACTGGTGGAGCCATCACGGTTCAGGAAACCGGATCGGGGTTTCAAAAACCCGTCAAACCAGATGGGTTTGTGACGATCGATGTCGAGAGTTTCTCTCCTGTTCTCCACAAAGACTTCTCTTCTTCTAGTCCTAGAAATACCGTAAGTTCATATAAAAAAAATCAACTTTATTTGAGTAACCGTGCTTTGTCAGTTTGTTTATCAGTGAGTTTTCTCAGAGATACCAAAATTTATCAAGCCATCACAGAAAGTGCAAGCCATAAAATGGAATATGGATTATGGTCAAACGAAAATGCAGCCGTAGAGGTCGTGGTCATGCCCCGGTCAATAAGATTTTTGGGGTTATGAGCAATTTAATTAAAAAAAATACAATTTTGAAACTTTTTTTCGAAACTTTATATTTATGTAAATTATTTATAAAAATTTAGGGGTTATATATGATAATGTTTGTCTCTTGTGGGAGTATCTATGGCTAATCCATTCTCTTCTCATCAACAATTGTGTGTTTTGAAACTTGTTTTCACGTCTCATATGCTTTCCTCTACATGTATATATGCTTAATTTTTCCTTATATTTTATCAAAAGTCAAAAGCTGAGTCATATTTGTAATCCTTTCGTTGTTTAAATTACAAGTCTTTTTCCAAAAAAGAAAAACAGATTTATCATTTATTTCATTAATTTTATATTTTCTTCTGTTTTTCTTTTGTTTTTTTGTCTTTTGGTATTTAATTTTGTGAGAGTCATGGAAGATTCGCTCATAACCTTCATAGCTATCCTTTGTGTCGTCGATTCATTTTTTTCTCAATTACTATTTTCCAATAAAGAAATGAAATAAAAAGAAACCCTAATCGAAAGTTGACTCTCTATGTCGAATTTTTTATAAATATTTTTGCCGTGCTTTCAACTATTATCGTCCCACGGATTTATCTGGTTTCTTTCTGGTAATTGGCATTTGGCATGAAGCAGCGTAGTTTAGATATTGTAATTTATTTTTTCCGGAGTGATCGATCCCAGTGAAACAGAATAACTGAATATTATATTATGATCTAAGTAAATTATTGAATACGATGAAATATATTTTTTTTAAAGCTGCAGAGAAGTGTTTCGAGGAAAGGGTCTCCAAAAAACAACAACGAGAGGAAAGTTCATTGTGACGCAAAAGGTAATGACAAGGAGACCTCATTTCCTCGGTCTCCACTTAGAGGTAAAATTTAAATGACTTCAAAATGCAAAACTTTTATTGTATGTCATATTCTTGATTTATTATTTTCTTTACTGCATGATACATCGAAGAGTTCTCAACAAAGTAAACAATTATTAAATCAACGTGGACATTTGTTTTTTCTTGTCATGTTTTGTTACCTTGTGATATAACATAATATTATCAAATGGACCTAGTAGATTCTTTTAATAAATTCGATTTGGGTTCATCTGTGACTTTAGTAATTAAAAGATCTTAATGTTGACAGCAAATACTGTTGGTTTTTTTTTCGGGATGGAAACAAATGTATCTCGGTCTTTTGATTGATTTTAAAATTCGAATTATTATTAGTTTATGCGGATAGAAGTTCTCATATGTTTATCTTCACGACATGTTTTTGTTTTTATCCCTTTTATCTCTAATGCAAGAAGGTTCGGTTTGCCCAATCCAAATAAAGCTGAATATATTTTTGAAAGTAAAAGTGACATAATGTTGTTAGGTGTGATTTAGGTAATGTAACCAGCCCATGCGTTTTTAGCTGTAGACCGTTAGGAGGTTCCTTTTATAAGGAGAATATTATTTTTTTTCATACATCTTACTATTTTTCTACGTCATGCTTGCAATCTATGTTACACTGACACACAATACACACAATACACACACACACATATACTTGCAATCTATGTAACACACTTGTATATATATACAAGATATACTTATAGGAAAACTCTTTTTCTTTTTCGATAATCCGAGGTATCAGACGAGCTGAATTCCAACCGACTAGTTCCTAAAAATCTTTCCACCGATTCCATATAGATTTGTTTGTTCGCAATAAAAATTAAAGATCCATGTCTTCTAGTCACACATATTTACATATTTACGTATTTAGTATCGTAGGATTATTTTGAACTCGAGTAATTTAGTTCATCAGAATTCACCTACTGCTAGACCAGTCATGAGTGGGTTTGATCCATAATATATGGTCATTATAAAATGTATAAATGGGTTCGATTGCTTTGTCCCTCATCGTAAAGCCTCAGAACCACTGCCGCAGTTTACTCGATTGCTTCTGTCACTTCTTTAAACCAAAATAATTCAATTTCTTTTTCTTCATCAATTTTTAATATCAAAGCAATTTTTAATCTTACGGATTTTATAACGGGATGGTTTTTCTTCTTGGAATATATTTTTTTCGGCAAATTAACCACTTTATTTAGGAACTCGACTTCGGTTTAACTTTTATATTGAATCAATAATCATAACTTTTAAACTACAATCAACTGAATTAAGGTCCGGTTTAAGTACATAATTAGTTTCCAATTGATTCTGAGTGAATTTAGATAGACAGTTTACCAATACTATATTTATTAAGAAAATTCAACAAAAAAATTATATGAAAAAATCAAAATAATAAGTGTACATATAAATAGCAAACCCAATGAATACATTAAAAGTGGGTCTATAAATTAGTAGAGATGATTAATGAACCTAGGAAGCCCAACTTTATAACCAAGCTTCTTAACATCTTCCTGAACTTGTTGTCTGAATTCTCCGAAGCTGAAATTTCTATAAGCAGGACAGTTACCTGAACACTCTATAACAGCATCATATGATGGACACAGAAAATATGCCGTTGAGAATCTCTCCACCGTTGGATTCGTCATCACACGATGTTCCACACTTTTGTACATGCCATTGCTCCATGCCTAGCAAAAGCACATACATAGAATTCTTAAGAACATTAATCATGGATGCAAGCTATTACAAAATATTCAAACAAAGACGAGATCACTTTTAATCTAAACCATAAGATCCATAAAATGTGATTTAAGAATTTTTCATCATGCTTAATTACCTGAAATAGGTCACCAATATTGATAATGAGAGCACGAGGGTTAGGTTTAACGGCGATCCATCTATTTTCTTTGATGAGTTGGAGTCCTCCGACCTGGTCTTGATACAAGATTGTGAGGAAATCACTGTCCGTGTGTGGCATTAAACCGTACACCTCTGATGGTTTGGGACAAGGTGGATAACGGTTCATCCTTAGATAACATGTGTTTCTCACACAGTTTTCTTTGAAGAAATTCGATTTTCGTCCTGATTTCTCTGCAAGAACCTCTGCCAATGTATATGCCAGAGCCTCTGATTCTGAAGCAAATTTCTCCATCGTTGAGCTGCGATACAAAAAGTAAACAGTATTGCATGATCCATATTGTAATTAAGGTTAACATATTATAGGGTCATAAATAAACCATGTTAATCTGTTTACTGAGTTTCGAAATGGAAAACCATGAAGTGGAATAATTGTGAAAGCCATGAACCTTTTTGTTCCCGTTGTCAAAACCAAGCCATGGATTGATAATTTGTTTTCTA
Organism: Moricandia arvensis; assembly: GCA_905132765.1. Classification (NCBI taxonomy): domain Eukaryota; kingdom Viridiplantae; phylum Streptophyta; class Magnoliopsida; order Brassicales; family Brassicaceae; genus Moricandia; species Moricandia arvensis. Next base: position 6,471 of record CAJHQP010004150.1, read on the forward strand.
TTAGAATTGCTAACAAAACAAATAAAAAACAATGAACTGAAATTATGATAAAATGTAAGTTATTATTTTATAGAATTATATAATATAAATTATAATTTCACGGTAGTTATTTGGTTTGGTAAGAAATTGTGGAAATGATTTGATTTGCTAATTTTTTTATGGAGAGAAAAAAAAATTTACCTAACAAAAGAGACACTTAGGACTATTTTTTATTTTTGTATTACACATCTTTAGTGTTTCAAAAAAAAATGTTACAAATCTTTATGTTAATGTTTTGTATCTTTCCAATCCTCCGGAATACCATGAAGAGTTGAAGACACAACACAAGCATTTGGCAAGTCATCAAGCACAATGAAATTTGCCGCTATTGGTGGTGCATATGATATCGCAGGTGCATGTAACAAACAAGGTTGCAGTTATAAGTAAAGAGGTGAAATGGCAGGAAAATTTGTGTAGACATGCATGTCAGTTATAATGGAGAAGGGTCCCAAAAACAGGGGAGAGACTGAAACAAGACGAGAAGAAAAAGGAAAAGAAAGGGGTTTAATAGGTTGAGAAGAGAGGTACGTGTACGTGTATAACCCATTGGTTTTCTATGATAGAGATATCTCCTATCTGTTAGGAATATGAGATCCTTTCCAAATTTTGGGACTACTATATCATTTCTCTTTTAGGATACATTACATTTGCATTTATAGAGAGATGGCCTCTCTTTATTCAATTATCCCGTTTGATTTGTTCGGAGAGAGTATTGGGATGACGAGACCATACTCCACTCCAGACAATCCAGTTAATAGTGAGGGCATGTTTATTGCAGGTGTTTTATTATGGATTCTTTTTCTTTTAAAGACGTTTCTTATCTTTTAACTAAGAAAACGTAAAAACCGTCTCTTAAATAAAAGACATAAAAGCCGTTTTTTATCTAAAAAAAGTAAAAAAAAAAATCAAATTAAGTTAAAAACTCCGATTTAAGAGACCAGAGATAAACATGGCCTCATTGACATCATTTTACAAAAAATAATAGTCATTGACAACGATGAAGTAACTAGCTATATGAAAAATTTCTCTATACATTAATAAATTTCCAACTATAATATTTTATTTAATTTATAAATTATTATTTTAAAATAGAATTTTAGATTTATATAGTTAAAATATGTTTTAGTGTAAAGTAAAAATATCACTTTCATGATTTATCGAAAGATTAAATTTGGCTTTTATATTATTCTACTATGATAATTTGGTGTACAGAATATAAAAACCATAAAATATTTTTAATTTGTAGAATTATTCTGAGATTGATTCAATTTTAAATAAAATAATGAAATAATATTTTTACATGTGTATAAATATTATATGTATCAATAATTAACTTATAATTTAATGAAACCATATATTTACATAGGATTTTCTTAAATTTTATTAATTTATCGAAACATGGAATAATGTTCGAGCTTTCCCAAAGTATTCTTATTTTCAAAGAGAAAATAACTATATATTTATTGAAAAGACGATTTATTCGATTGAGATGTTATACATAACTAACTTTTAGAATTTATTGTCAAATTGCAACTAATAGTGACTTATCATGAAATGACACGAGGATGTGGTCACACATGTGAAAGGTGGTGGCAAGGAATGTGGTCACACATATACGCATTCACAAACACATAAGCTGAAACTGCATAAGATGTGTAAGATAACCACATGCGATTACTAGTACATGTACAGATTCCAGCGCACATATTCATACACGCTAATCACAAGATAATCTGTTCATATATATATATATAGCCTGGCATGCTCAAGTATTTCTTCCCTTCCATTATTCCTATTTGCTAAAGAGACAGTTATCTCGTGACCATATAGTACTGTAATCTATATTGTCAAAGTGTACTATGCGTTATAAAGATTGTACCTAAGTTTTTCCTTTTTGTTTTCAACAAGATTATAGAGATTCTGAGCAAAAAATCTTAAAATATTTCTTCATAATCAAACATCACATAAGAAGAAAGTAAAAAGATTAATTAATCACATTGACGGGAAATAAAATTATCCTACATGAAAAAGGTATATGTTAGATAACCAAGGTATAGATACTAAGCATGAAGTATTTTGGCCTTTTAGATTTATAATTTCTTTTTTTATTGATGAAAAATAAATTATGTACTGTAGATTCATAACATCTATGTAGTATCAGTAGTTTTTATTTCAGATCTATGTAGGCATGCATTTTACAAGTTTGAAAACTTTCAGATTCAAACGCATGGCGAATGTGATTTTATTGTAAAGGCTATTCTGTCTTGTAATGAGTTGATTGATGGGTTTTTTTTCCTACCGCGAGTTGGTTAATGGTTCTTCGTTATTTCTACCAAGAATGAGATAATGTCTACAGAATCATTATGTGCCGCAGCTGGTGCAGAATAATTTTTTGAAATAAACAATGCTAGCACATTTACATTTACTGAATTTTTGAGAAAAAAATGTATATTCGCTATCTCAAGTATTGACCAATATATGATTAGCCATGCAAACTAAACTAATGTATATCTAGGTATACGAAGTAATTTTTCAACTGAATGATATTATGTAGTTAATATCACGAGCTGAATTTTATTAATCCAAAATGACATGGACGTATAAGACGTTAACTATGTTTATTTTTCATTAATCAATTAACATCCGATCCATAAAAGTGTAATTTAAATATTTTTTCTCATTTTCCTTAATTCATATTTAGTTAAATTATGGTAGGATGTGTCTGATTTTAATTGATGAATGAAAGCATTAAACCTAGTTAATGTCTTCGATGTCCATGTCATTTTTAGATTAATAAAATTAAGCTCGTGATGTTAACTATATAAAGTTGAGAAATGTTGTCATGCATAACATATACTTTGTATAGTTAAATATGCATTAGCCAATAATTATATTTTCAATTTCTGAAGTGCTCCACCAAATTCTTGCATATGAGGAGCCAGAGAATATAAACCACCATTAGAACTACCTAGGGTTTAATTGCGTAACTATGCTATGAATACATGTTCTGCAGACATAATATTTCATATTATTTTTGTTTGAAAATAATAACATTAATTTATTCATCATATGTCACATGCTAACTTTTTTTGAAACCATCACATGCCAACTTGCTATCTAGAAATAAAACATTCAAAAATAGTAATAAAATGGGAAACATAGGCACGCATGAGAGATGGAGAATAAATCTTTGACCCAACCCCTAAAACTTTTTAGAATTTTTTATCTTATGTATGTAGATTAAATAATATTATTTAAATACAAATGACAACGCTCAATAATATGCTTCAAAAACCGCCAAATACTGAACAAAAACTGCGTTTGTCTCCCATGCTCCTAATATTTGACTACTTAATGAATTTTCTGAGAAGACTATGTTACTACTACTGGTCAAGCACTTGCATAAATCAAGTATTACATTATATGTACATAATATTACCCTAGAAACCAGCTAGTAACTGGTTTCTAGGTGATGATGTGTTATTAGAAGGTAACTAAATTTTAAGTTAGTATTAAATTAAGGTTAAGTGGAACGTTATCAATATCTTTTTACTGGGAAATTTCCTCCAAAATTATTTTAAAACAATCTGAATATTAATTTTTTTAAATTAACAGTTAAAATGTTAATCAATAACAATATTTGTGTACCTGAGCGTAGTGAAGTCCTTGTTGTTAGAAATATCTGTCATGGGAACATGAAATGCTTCTGACCAAGAAAGCTGCCGTAGACAAGTGGCTGAGGGCGTTCCCCACCGGTAACTCCCGGTGGAGAACTTCTCCGACTTGCTTTTCATGTCAAATGGTTCTCTAAAAACCCTAATTTGCTCTTGTCTCATCTTCTCCAACACATCCATTGATATACCATGGTTTATCACTTGGAAAAATCCCCACTCCCTCGAAGCTCTAGCAATGTCTTGCTTACATTTCTCCCTCTCCTTCTTGGCTCCATGGATCAGACGGCTGACGTCAATCACCGGAAGCTCCACCTCTTCAACGACTGATGTGACTGAAAAGCTATAAGGTATTTCGGGGACATTGTTTTCTGTGTTTTTATACAAAAGGTTTTTGTATGTTTCGTTGAATGGTGGATCCATGAAAATCAACCAAAAGAGATCTATGAAGAAGAGTGAGTGTTAGAGAGAATTATGGGAAATGAAAGTTTATCAAAATACGTGTTGTGGTGAGAGACACAACTCTTACATTTATATACACCTTCCACCTATATACATATATGTATGTGCGAGTGCAATTTTTATATTTTGATTTTTAGTATACCATGTTCATAAATGTTTTAATTTCTTTTAAAAGGACAATATTGTTTGCCGCCCATTGATGACCTTGTTAATTACTTGACATGAGTTGGTATCCGTTAATGAATCGACAATTGGACATTTATAGAGAAGCATATATATTCTTTTGCAACGTCTTAATGAGTATGGTGATATGTATCAAATACTAACTACTAGTTGGAAATTGGATAGCTACTTATCAAAGTAATTAAATGAAAAATCTTAGAAAAATACGATATGGGTATAATGGCTATATTTGTATGCATATATATGGTGGACAAGATACGAAGATGGAGATTAATAAATTTGGTATTATTAGAATAAATTAGGTTGGGGCTGTCTTGGAGAACATGATGTTGTTTCATATTCAAAGGTTTGAATATTTGCTTGTCTGGACACCGTCCTTTGTTTCTCATATTTTCACTTCCTTCTATGTTGAACTGTTTTCGAATGTTTAAAGTCATCTTTATTTAGCATATTAATTTATTAATCAAAAAAATTAATCAAATACGTCAATGGATAGACCAGTAACAGTATTATGGACTATTTAGAATGCATTAATCCAGAAGCTGTAAGTAAACAAATTAAGAGAAACTTACGGAAACAGAAGCTTGGGATCCAAGAAGAAAGAAAGAAGACTACCTTTACTTTGCGCTCTAAATGTATATGCATTTTTTGGTAAAACTCATGTATATGCATTGCTAACGGTAACATAGTTATTTATTTGTACTTACCTTTTAATAGCGCTATAATTACCTTTTTAATAGCGCTATAATTACCAACTAAAGTATAAGATTTCTATTTAATTATTTTCTTGAATTTGGGCTTAGCAACCTTTTAGGATCCTTCTCCTAGCATATTTGAGGCTTAGTCTTTGACAAACACAATAAAATATGGTTAGTCTTTGGCAAACACATGTAAAGGCAGTCATGCATGTGCATTAATACTTCGTATTTTTCATAGCCGCTTTTGTTTATCTATTAATAATAATAATCTCAATTAATATTGAAAAGTTGTGTTTTTTCATTTGAAAGGTTGTATTGATTCGCTTGTCAAAATATTTTAAAATTGTGTCTTTTCATTTTAAGGTAACATGTTATCAAAATATTGAAAAGTCACGTCTTTTAATCTTTGTGTCTTTTCATTGTAAAATCAAAGGTTGTTTATTTCTTTTTTTTTGAAAAATCTATTAATAATAAGAGTTGTGTCTTTTCATCGTAAAAGAAAAAATAATTTTTAAAAAATGTTAAAATATCTAATAAGTGTTTTTCTAAAAATATATATTAGTTTTAAGAGTTTTGTGTTTTCATTATACAATAAAATGTTTTTAGTAATCATATGACTATTCAAAGTAAATTGTGAATTACTAATTTAAAATAACTACTACAAATCTAAAAAGTCATTACTTTTCATATGGATTATAATTATTATGATCTTTTGGTGACGACACAATTTGCACTCATTTAGTAGCGATGTACTTGCACCCCTTGTTATAATACGTTCACATTTCTTCATTCACGACACATTCACGCCTTTTCGGAAATGGTACGTCTGCACCCTTTCAGACACGAAATGTTTGCATCCCTTCAGACATGAAATGTTCGTACCGCTTCGGACACAACATGTTCGCACCTCTTTGGCCATGAAATGTTTGCACTTCTTCGGCCAAAAAATGTTCACATACCTTCGCTGACAATCCATTCAGACATCTTTGGCCAGAACATGTTTGCACCCCTTAGGTGATGATCCATTCACACCCTTTGGGTAACCACTCATTTGCACCTTTTTGATAATGACACGTTCGCACCCTTTTGGTGACGACATGTTCGCACCCATTTGGTAATGATCCATTCACTCTTATTAGGTTACAACATCATATTCATACCTCTTCGTGGACGATATGTTCACCTAACGTAAACGATATATTCTGATTTAAAAAGACCTTTTATGTTGACCAAAAAGAGATTTTTATATATTTGTTAATCTATACAATTTTTCTATCAAGAAATTATTCAATGAAAGCTTACAATAGTTAATTTTCTTAAAAGACATAACTCTTTAATAAATGAACATTCTTTTTGCTTAGGTGATCAATTATATGGTAAAAAACTACAAATATTGGTTATGTATAATATTCAATGAAAGAGTTCAACGAACAAGTACTTATGGTCTCCGACCCACTCAGCTAGACCAGTTCATAGCCTGTCAAGCAAAATGAAATTGTAAGCATCAGATTAGAGATTAGGAACAAACTTAACTGTTGGATATTAATTTTTTTTCTTATAATAAATTGACGACGTCAACGGTTAAAGAAATGAGATTTGCTATTATATATATACTCCCTCCGTTCCCGAAAGTAAGATTTTGTGGGAGTTTTTTTTTGTTCCACAAAATAAGATTTTCTAGAATTTTAAGGTACTTTTATTAATTAGTGTTAATGAATTGTATACTTTCAAGAAACATTAATTAAAAATACTTAAACTGTTTAAATCTTATTGGTCAATAGTTATTGGAAACTGCATAATAGAAATAAATAATATAGTTAATCATAAACATTAATTATGTTCTTAATAAACGTTCAAATTCTAGAAAATCCTACTTTCAGGAACGGAGGGAGTATATATTACTAGTGAAGAACCAATGTCATTTAATGTGAACAATTATTACAATTTTTGCTGATTGTAATAGTTGGTGATAAACCATTGTAACTTTTGATGTTAACCATTACAACTCTAAGCTAACCATTGTTATATTTGGTTAATAACCATTGCAATGTTTGGTTTCAGCCATTACAATCTTTGGTTATCAACAATTGCAATCTTTTAAGAAGTTGTAGGGAAATCACAACAATTACAAATAGACTATAAAATAGAGAGATTCACTCTTAAATGATTTTTAATGAGTTTTGAAGAAACACATATAAACATGAAATTTTTATTTGTTATTCTTGTATTTTAGCCTAAGTTTAAAACTTTGGATTAAGAGACTGATAAAAATAAAGTATTTAAAACTTAATAACACTTTATCATATATATTATTTAAAGATTTAATAACAGTTATTAATAATTTCAAAAAATTAAATCTATAATTATCAATTTATTTAATTGTATTCAATTATTATGTTAATATAATAAAAGTTGATGTTTTATGAGATTTTTTATGGAAATTCAAGATATTATTATAAATGAAAATAATCATATCAACATAAATTAACATATGTTTATTACAATATTCAAAATAATATATTTTTATAAAAAAAGTTTCCGTGTGATACCGCACGGATTATTTTCCTAGTCATTCAAATAACTAACTGGTTAATTAGTCCACATCTCATTTTCAGTTATAATTGCTTCATGACTTTAGTTTTTTGTGGTTTATCCTAATTCTATATATCAGTGAACGGAATTTATATAAAAATGTACGTATAAAATGACGTAAAGAGTTAGTTCACAAACACTATTATATATCTTTTCAATTGACTTAGAAAATAAAGTGTACTGGTAAGAGGTCCTATCCGTCAAAGTTTCTTTGTTTTAAGGGTCTATCCAAGTGTTTGTGATGTAACTTTATACGTCAAACCAAAGCCCCGATTTTAACATGAACTGAGAAAACCGAAACCACATCTAAATTATTATAAAAAAATATCCGAATGAAATTTAGAACTTGGTACTTTCGGTTTTGGATACAAATCAAACCGAAATCCGAATTAGAAGTCAAATATATCTAAAATTAGCTAAGTATGTTAATGTTTTTAGATATATTAAGGTCAGTTAGATATTTTAGAGTATTTTAAATATTTTTATATTTTATTTTATTTGTTATTTTGAATATGTTTTAGTTAGTTTGGGTAATTTAACTAGTTGTAATTATATTTTTGAATAATTTATATATTTTGAATATGTTTTGTCAATATTTTAAGTTTTATTAATAAATATTTTTGAAAATTTTAAATATTGGTTATAAACCAATCTGAACCGAATCCAGAATGATCCGAACCGAATTCGATTCATTAATTAGTAAAACTCAAATAAGACTTATGAGCCTAGTATCAAAAATCTAAATCAACCAAACTGAATTCGACGGACCGAACACCCAAGCATGTTTTTATTGCTATCAAGATTTGGAGAGTTTTTTTGTCATTTTACAAAGGTATCTTTAGATTTAATAACCATTTACTACTAACTGCACAACCAAATTATGATTTTTAAAAATATTTTAGAATTATTTAATTTTAACAAAACATCATGATAAAATTTTTTGATACAAGTTTCATTTTATGTTAGTTTAAAGAATCTATATTTTTATTTCATAATTAATGATATAAATATTTATATATAAATATAATATGTACTAATGAAAGTAGAAATGCGGTAGTATATTTGGTTGATCCGACTGCCACAATTTTAAGAGATTTCATACTGACGCGTGGTGGAGTTGTTGTTTTTGAGGTCTATTCGAAATTGCTAAAAATATTTTTGTCAACGACTTTTTTTTAACCTTACTATTTTGTTATGATTTCAATTATTTTACATGTTCTCACAAAAACAATTATAAAGAACCAAAAACATGAAATATTAATTTAACTGTATAAATATTAATTAAGTTTCGCGTATTAGTATTTGTTTAATTATGAGATTTTGCCAAACTTTAATTGAATTTTTCAGAATTTGACTTCCAAGTAAGTAATGCATATTACTTTTGCACTTTTCATCATTCATATTATTCTAAAATTTTGAATTTTTTATTATGTATACAGAAATAAATTTAAGTGTTATTAAACATAAATAAAATAAGACAAACATGAGAATAAATATATATAATCTATCTTCCAAAATTTAATGATTTTTAAGCATTTTAATTTTGTAGTTTTAAGTAATATACCACATCGCTAGACAATGGTGATGATAGGTTTGACTGTAGCTGTAAAAATTTAGCGGTAATATTTAGCTGTATATAAGTTAGTTGTAGTTGTAAAATTGTTACTGTATGTTTTTTGTAGAAATTTTGATATAGTTAAATTTATTGTAGTTATAAGCTATACACTGTAAATATTTAAAAATAAAATATATGAATGTGATGTATATATAAAATAAATATTATTTTTGTCAATTAAAATAATTTATATTAATAATTTTTAATAAATTATCAAAGTTTACTATTATTTAAAATGTAATATGTAAATAATATTTATGTTATTTCAAATATTTCAATAATTTAAAAACTTCCAAAGTTATATTCAAATATCTATAGATGGTTAATTTATGATTATTAAATTTATTTAATATTATAGATAATTGTTTTTTTACCGATCATACACCATACAGAAGAAAGATGTAGGTTTTTACTTAAAATGCATAAGAAAAAAATTTACTTTAGTTTTTTTGATGTAGCTTTAAAAATAAAGTTAAATCATGATTGGTATAAATTATTATAAACTTGATGTATGCTTTAACTTTTAAAAATAAAGCTACAACATGATTGGTAAAGTTTAGTGTTTTAAAAATAAATAAAGCTAAAGTAAGGAGATAAAGTCTAACCAATCACCCACAATATTTCAAAACAGGATGTAAAAGAATAAATTTTAGGAAAAATTGGAGAAATAAACTTAAATAAGATTTCAATTTTAAAAATACATCATTATATAAGTTTTTTGAAAATATATACTTTTGTTTGTACAAATTTGCTAAATTTTCCAATCTGAATATTTCTCAATTATATATCATCATATTTTTTTCATATTTAGTGGGGCTTATTGAACCAAGAATTTGAGAGAATTCAAGATTTGAGTAAATCCAAGAAAATCCGAGATTTGAATAAATCCTAAAAAGATTTGTTACAAACTTTATGGTGGTTTTGAAAAAAAATCAGAGTTTTTGAAAAAAAAATTATAATTTTAAATATTTTTTAATGATATTTTTATTCTTTTTATTATTATAATATAATATTATTATCCTTTTATGAAATAAACAAGTATATAATTTTTAAAAATTTTATTTTTAAATAATTTTTTATTTTTATTTCATTTTAAAATGTTTGTTTTCTTTTTAAAAATGTGAAGGAATTTTTTATTTTAAAAAACAAAAATTCAAATACCATCACAAGATGTGGTATTTCAATTTGTTATTTTTCACTATAAAATATTATCCAAATCCCACCAAATCTCATTTGATGGACTTAGTTGACAAAATCCATATTTTCCAATAAACTGGAATTTGGGAGAACTTGTACAAATGACTGATCCAATAAGCTTAGATTTCATATAAAATTTATAAATGATAGATACAATAAAGGAGATTTGAGAAAAAAAATCCTCTCAAATCCTTGATCCAATAAAACCCTCTAAATGTAACGGTTCTATCAACAAAAAAAATTGATTTAAAAAAAATCTTTAGAGTATCTACAAAATATTATTTTAATATATCTTAACCTTTTTATTTTTGAAGAAAAAACCTTCAATACACCGCCTCATTTCCTTCTTCTCCATATCTTTCATTTCTGAAAAAAAAAATATTTTTCTTTTTCTAGTTTAACAGATTCTTTCTCTCATCTCATTAAGAGGTTTGTTAATTCATAATCAGATTTCAGTTTCTAATTATGCTTCTATTTTATTCTGAAAATATTTTTTTTTGTTTTTTTCTTTTAGGAAAATCATAATGTATATAGCTGGAACTTTTGGAGAGAGAAAGGTAAATAAAGAATCAAGAAAATTCATGGTGAATACAAAAATGGAGGTAGATTATTTACCATCAAAGAAGGTTTGGAGTTTGAAGATATGGTTCAGATGGTTCACAAATTTTTTGGTATAAATAAGTTGGGTAATGAATTACAATTTAGCTATGCATTGCCTGATTTGGATTACGTTTTCCATTAGACCTTCTAAATGATTTGTTTTTATTTTATTTTAGAGGCTTCAATGAATCCTCTCCTGCTTATGCTAGTCACTTCTCTCACGAGTTTGCTTATCTTTCAGGTTCGCTACTTATGCTTCATATGTATGTTCGGTATGGTTCGTCTTCATCTGTTTTTTGAGTTTACGTAAACATGTTACTACAGCCCAGTTTATGGAGTGATGGCGGGAACTTCGTTTAAGTTCTGGTAGCTTCATTTGAAAAAATTCTCAGCTTACGTGTTATATTTATTCGGCGTGTTCTTATGTATGTACTATGGTCATCTCTCAAGAGTGATTGTTGAGGCATTCTTATGATTTTATTCCATGAGTAAAACGTTATTTTTGATAAACAATATTTTAGAAGTGTAATAGGAAAATCTTCCAACTACTAATTTTCAATGTCTGAATTCAAACTCTGGTCCAACAACAGAGTTAATATAGTAAGAGTTAATAATGATTAGGTCACTCAAAATTAAATTACACAAAGTATATTGTGTAACTGTTTGGCCATTCAGGCTAACTAATCAATTTGTGTTTTTTCCTAAAGCCATATGAGTCTAATAAGTTTCTCTTCCTCAATGACAGACTGATCACACAGCCTGATACATATTATGTTACTAAGAAAATAACGATGTAAAGCTTATGTGACTTTCCGTCTTTGCCATGTTTGATATAAAGCATCACATCTTTATCACCAAGCATTGCACTTATTCGAATCAAAAATGATTCTTATGAAACAAAACCTAACTATTATATACTATGCAAGTAATCACATGAATCGTCACAACACGTCAAAAGTAGGGTTGGACATCATTACTCGATACTCGCCTTATACATGTTACTTGTTATTCGATATTTGTTCTGCTAATACTCGTACTTGGTAAGTAATATTTTTTACTTGCAAAATATTACCTGCCTTATCATTGCTTTCATTTCAATATTAATTTTAGAGCATCAAAATAAAATGAAGGAATTATGAGTTTCATTTGGTCTTTCAATATTTTAAATGTTTATTTTTATTTTTGTCTATTTTTTTGAAAATTCATATGCTTTTTGGATGTTAAAATTTAGGATGTGAATATAAATTGTATGTTCCCTTCAACTACTTGAATGTAATCAACAGAAAAGTATTTGATTTATCGAGTAACAAGGCAAATCAAGTAACTTTCAAGTATCAAAAATTTAGTGAGTACTTCAAGTACTTGTTTTAAACAAGTCAAGAGGAGTTGTAAATAGAATTACTTGAACAAACCGGAAGTAACTAAAAATTGATATGTACTTGTCATGTGCCCACCCGTAGTCAAAAGCAAATAAATTAAACTTAACCAACCATAACTTAATCGTCATATAAAACTTACGTGGTAGATAATGACTTCTACAAAGAATATGAATATTTTGAAGGACGTGAAATTGTTTATATAAGGTCTAGACTATTAATAAAGTATATATAAATTTCATGATAAAGTCGAAACAAATCATAATTTATTTATTTTATAACATCTTTGTTATTTTATAAATTTAAATGGTAAAATAACATATTTATCTCAACACACAGATTTATCTTAAATATAATAATTATAATATTATTTTATTAATTTTGAATTTGTATTTTAACTATTGAAATATTTAATTTGGATAAAAATGTCAATTCACATTATAAAGTGTAATTTTCATAAAAACAGAATAGAAAGTGTAATTTACAAATTTTAAACTATTAATAGATTAATCTGAAAATTACCCTTTACAAAATAAACCATAGGCAAAAAAGGTATTCACTAGTCGTTTTTTACCACACTAGGTTAAGATCCTCTCTTTTCATGTAATAAGCATTCAAATATTATTTATTTACGCTATTTTGTATATTATGAAATAATAAATATATATTGAATAATTAAGAAGTTATTAACTTTTATGTCTATGGTTAAATTGACATGAGCCCAAAAATCAAAACAATCACTGTTATATTTATTTACAACTAAATAAATTCAAATAATAATTTTTATTTATATTATATGATATATAATTAAATTTAATAATATTAACCTAGATATATAATATATTTTTAATATAACTATATCTATTAAATGAAGCTTCCTACTTACATATAGTCTTATGATCGTTTTTTCTTTGTTTAACAAAATTTAAAACCATTGATAACAAAATTTACAATGTGTAATTTTAATAGTTTTAGTATTTTATAATCATTTTTAAAATTTCAATGCATTAAGTTAAATATGAAATTTTCAATACTTGTTCAAGGAAAATTTAAAACTAAATATTTATGTATATTATATGGTATATAGTTTAATTTCAACGATATTGAAGTATATATATATATATATATATAATCTGAATATCAATTAAAATACCCACACTGTTTTATTATAATTTGTCTCCTGTTATAAAAAATCATGGATCACAAAATTTTCAATATGAAATATTTAAAAATTTTAGTAATATATAGTCTTTTTTAAAAAAAAGTCAAAAAAATAACCTATACTGAAATTTTGGCTGAGGTGATTGTTTGATTTACTTTAATAATATAAAATTAACAAAAATGATACAAACTACAAAAAAATGTTATTAAATCTTTATTATTCAAAATCATCTTATTTTTAAGGTGCATAACCCAGTGTTTTCATAGCTTGTTTGTGAGGGTTGTTAGTCCCTTTGACTAGTACCCTAAGATTACAGTGGGTTCACCGAAATCTTTAACTGAAACATATATGCTCTCAACTTCTCAACTCTCTTTTTCAAAGAGCTTGCAATCTTTTCACCAAAAGAATTTTCATCTCTTGCAATACCATTACCTCTTATCCCGAAGAGCAACAGTATCACATCTTTCCTCATCTATAAGGAATGATTTCCCTCCCAACTTAAAGTGGAGGTGTTTGTTCATAGTTATAATTATTTTGCTATATTGTGGAACGGTTTGTATGGAGCTCGGATACGCAACGGATTTTGTTTTGACGATATATAGAGGTGTTGATTGGATACTAGCATCATAATCCAAAGTGACTAAATCTTGAGTTTAAGATGGTGCCTTAATCTTACTTCAACGAATTTAAATTTTGTTCTGAATTTGCTGGTAATTTATTCTAGAGTTATTTCTATCGTTTATGCTATATTGTCTTATGCATCCGGAGTTTTGTACCAGTTTCCTTCTTTTTGTAGCTCGAACGGTTAAGTTTTAAAGAAAGTGATATTCCTTTAAAAAGAATATCTTGTTATGTAAGGATTAAACTTATAGGTGGTGTACTCCAGCATATGTTGTTGATAAAAAGGAATAATAAGAGCATGAACATTGGTTATTTTTCACAAGAGTCTCTCCACATTAAAATTAATATAAAAACAAAAAGCAAGAAAGAGAAAGGAAAAAAGTGGAGGTAAATTGTAAGAGCACCCGCAATGGGAGTCCTTAAGGGGGAGTTCTTATGGAAAAAATAATTAAATAATTAATAGACTCTACTAAAAGTTAAGGATTAATCCTTAAAAACTCTTACGTAAGGATTGATCCTTACATTGTTTGTGGGCCCCGTAACACGTGGCGGCCCGTAATTAGTTGATATTTTTTTTTCTTTTTTTTTTAAATATAAAAAAAAAAACTTTAAGTACTCCAATGGTGGATAACACGATTGGAGATGCTTTAAAGACGACTTCTACACGTGTTTGGACTTCAAATTTTATCACATCAAATTTTAATTTTTTATTCATTTTATTTCAAAATACTAACATATATATATTGAGAGACTTCGTTTAAAGATCCCCTTACTAATGATGCTCTAATACTCCCAAACAATTGTTGACTTCATCACTTTTAAAATAAATTGTCGTTGCGAAATTTATACACGGCTGAAATAAAATTAACTGTCGGAAACTTAAAGAAATTGATAAACCTGTCCAATTGCTCACAATGATAATGTTGATGTAACCCATAGAATCTCACATGTCGGCTCCTCCACTTTTTATATTTAAAGCTTATTTATTTGCATGGTGGCTCAAGTATTCATCACTCATCGATCTATGAAAAGGAACTCTTTTATGATTCGACGCGACGACCGGAAAATTCAACAAACGTACTTTTGGTACAATAAATATCATATTTCCATATATAATATTAATATAATGGAAAGTGTGGCACTCAAATTATAAAGAGAATTTCACTGATAATATATTTTATCTTGTCAATAATTTTATTCACTATGTACATATCTATTCAATATATATATTAAATAACTCCTATAAAAGTAGTTAAGCATATTTTACTTATTTTTTGGATAATATATTATCTGAAGGACATTTCTATATTAAATTATTATTTTTAGAATACATTTTTGGTGATATCTGATGCTTTTAGGTGTAAATGTTAAGAGTGATATCTGATGCTTGAAAAAAAAAGTTATGTTTCTTGAGAAAATTTATAGTTTGGGTGAGTTAGTTACAACTTCAACAACTGAAATCACAATTGAAAACCTTTTTCAATATACAGAAACATGATTTTAGGTAAATATACTTTCCACCTTTCATATAAAAGTCAGAAACTGACATACACTACTTGGGTAATTTTTCGTGAGATATAAAAATGACATGTATTTTCTATAGACGTGAAAATTGATGTTTTGGAAACTTCAAATATGTAAAATATAATAAATATTTGTTTTATTAACTATTCAGTTTTATTTAAATTTACTTGGTCTATAACTACCACTACAAGAAAACAGCGTTATTCTGACGGACGTTCCGACGGAAAATGAAATCCTCGGAAATTACCGAGGACATTCCGAAGAAATTCCGAGGAAACGAAATTTTATGTTTCCTCGGAATTTCCTCGGAATATTCCGAGGAAATTCCGAGGAAACCACTAGCCGTCGGAATTTTCTGATGGAATACCGAGGAAAGTTTCTCTCCTCGGAAAATACCGATGACTTCCGACGGAAATATAGACGTTAGAGAGCCGTTTGAGAGCCGTTGGGGAATTCCGAGGAAATTCCGACGGAGTAGCCGTTTGGCCTCGGAATTCCGTCGGAATTCCCTCGGTATAGCCGGGCATTTCTCCTATAAAAACACACACTCCTCTTCTCCTCATTCACTCCATATCTCCATCCTCCCTCTTACTCTCTTTACACACGAATTTTATTCATAAAAACATGTCTTCTTCAAACTATTTTCGTTCTTGGATCGATCGACCTCATTTGGATCCGAACACGAGGTTGCTTACGGATGAATACCAACGAGGTATAACCGAATTCATGGGGTTAGCTCAACGACAACCGGAAGCAGTAACAGGTAAGTTAAGATGTCCTTGCTCTAATTGTAAAAATAGAAAGGTTATTAAAGAGTGGAATGTTTGGAGTCATTTATATTTGAATGGGTTTACACGAAGTTACAAAATTTGGTATCATCATGGAGAAACTGATTATGAACATGGTAGTACTAGTGAACCTCAGCCTGCGGTTAGATTAGAAGATCCAATTAGAACGGAAGTAGATTATGGGGTAGGTACTGAGCAGATGGTAAATGATCATTTTAGAGGGGAAGATTTACCCACTGCTGAAGCTAGGAGATTTTATGGTATGTTGGATGCTGGAAAGCAACCATTGTACGAAGGGTGTAGAGATGGTCATTCAGCTTTATCATCTGCTACAAGACTAATGGGCATTAAAACAGATTATAATTTGGCTGAAGACTGTGTGGATGCGATTGCTGATTTTGTTAAAGGTATTCTACCCGAGGATAATGTAGCTCCTAGTTCATACTACGAGGTTCAGAAACTCGTAGCTGGTCTTGGTTTATCGTATCAGGTAATAGATGTATGCATCGATAACTGCATGATTTATTGGAGGGTGGATGAACAGCGGCGTACATGCAAATTTTGTGGAAAGCCTCGTTATAAAGATACGAGTGGAAGAGTTCCAGTGCCATATAAAAGGATGTGGTATAAGAGGACCAGAGCATCCTAGGAGATCACTTGATGTGTTTCTTCAGCCACTAATATATGAGTTGCAACAACTATGGGCTCAAGGTGCTGAAACATACGACGTTTCGTGTAAAGAAAACTTTAAAATGCGGGCAGTACTAATGTGGACAATAAGTGATTTTCCAGCATATGGTATGTTATCTGGATGGACAACACATGGGAGGCTATCATGTCCATATTGTCAAGATGACACAGATGCTTTCCAACTAAAGAATGGAAGGAAAACGTGTTGGTTTGACTGTCACAGACGATTTCTACCACCTGATCATCCATACCGTCGGAGTAAGACTTTGTTTAGGAAGAACAAGCAGGTGTTTGATGGTCCACCTGAGGAAGTTAGTGGGAAAGGTTTGAAGACACAACTAAGAGATTTTGGTGCAGCAAGGAAAATCTTCCCTATCTCACTCCGTATCCACGTGAACGGGGTCAAACATGGTAATTAAACATATATTTTTTTATTATAATTTGATTCATCATTAATAATTTGTTTTTTTATTAGGTTCAACCGATCCTCGAATGGGATCAGTGCGTGGATCAACCGTATGATGTACTTGGCCCTCGACTACGGACATCCGACTTTCACCGACTTCCCTATCGACAAACAACATCTGTGGTTTCGTCAGTTTGCGGTATGTATTCAATTTTTTTAGTTATATTTTTAATATTTATTATAAATTTTCTACTAATTCTGTTTTTTTTTTCAGCAAGAATTTACCTGGAATGCCGATGATACGCTCTTTATCTATGATCACTTCGTCCATAAAGTTATGGACAACTATGGGAAGCAGATACACGAGTGGAAGAAGAAGTGGGAAATAAACAAGGTTATTTTTTATTTATTAATATTTTTTAAATATTTTTAAATTTATTTAACAATTTTTTTTTAATTAAAAGGTCCCAAAGTCGATGAACCCCACGGTCTGGGAGGGGTTGTGTGCGCATTGGGCTAAGGAAGAGACGAAAACAACCTCTTCCACCAACTCCACCAACCGGAGGAGCGTGCGTAAAGGGAAGGGCATCTTCAAGCATAACCTGGGTGCTCAATCTATGGCCACTCTAGGGGATCGCATGGTATGTTGAATCGCTTTTTATTCTATTATTTAATTTTTTTCTTCTAATTGATAATGTTAGTTTATTTATGTTTTTTTCAAGACGGAAGAAAATGATGGCGCCCCCGTTGATGATCTTGCCCTAATGAAGAGGGCGTATACCAACAAGAAGACTGGCCAGATTGATGATGGTCTAGTGAGAGATGTGGTCAACCTGATCTCCACTCAGGTGGAAGACGAAGTGTCTCAGCTTCAAACCGATGATGACGATTCGACGGCTTCGACCAACTTGCCCCTGGCTCGAATCAACGAAATCGTGGAATCGGTAAGTTCTTTTTTTTTAATGTTCAATTCATTTTTTTTCTATTATTTAAATTTGGCTATTTTCTATTTCAGTCGGTTCCAAAGAAGAAAGGACGTTTGGTCGGTTTGGGTCGTCGCTCCCGGTCGACTCCGCCTTATGCTGTACCACCGTCCTTTGTTGATCAAGATTTACTTATGGGTCAGTTGCAGGACAAGGATGATCGCATATCAGTGTTGGAGACCCAGATGGCGACTCAACAGGCGAGCTTTGAGGCACAGCGGAGGTTGAACGAGCAAATGATGGAGATGATGAGGAGGTTGCACCCGAACGAGGTGTTCCCAACCGTGCAAGACCCGAATGTGCAAAACCCGTAGTTTTTTTTTTCAAAAACTCTGAATGTTTTATTTTTATTTGTATGACTTTGAATGTTATCTAATATGTTTTCAATTTTAATTTTATATTTTCGAAATTAATTTTCAAAAATTTTGTTTAAAAAAAAAAAAAAATTTAAAAGAATTCCGAGGAAAGTGTCCCTCGGAATATTCCGAGGGAGGGATTCCTCGGAATATTCCGAGGGACACTTTCCTCGGAATATACCGAGAAAAGAGTCCCTCGGAAAATTCCGAGGGAGGGAATCCTCGGAAAATTCCGAGGGAGGACTTCCTCGGAATAATTTCCTAGGGGCGTTCCCTCGGAAGCTTTCGTCGGACCTTTCGAGGATCAATCCGTCGGAAAATTGCTCGGAATATTCCGAGGGTCTGTTTCGTCGGTATATTCCGAGGAGTTTCCCGACGACTGTTCGTCCTCGGAATGTCCTCGGAAAAATTGTCCCTCGGCATTCCGTCGGAAATTTCTGACGGATTTCCGAGGAAAAATGAAATACCGAGGAGTTTTTTCCGAGGACTTGTTTCGTCGGTATGTCGTCGGAATAGGCTTATTCCGACGACATACCGACGATTTTTGCCCTCGGTATTCTCTTGTTTTCTTGTAGTGTACGTTAGCATCGTTTTTATTTCATACATGTTAAGACAAAATTTAATTACTCTTACCTAAATATTTTTTTTATTAACTCGCTTTTAAAAATGTACACATATTTAATCAGTTGTAGAAATATTTTTTCTGAGACTGTAAAAAATGAAACATTAATTTTAGAATATAGAGAAAAGAAAAACATCTAAAACTTTTCAGCGATTCTGCTATAACATTCGCGATATTAATGACACTCTGCATATTTATTCGTACTATGAATTTACCCAATGTAGCATGTCCATGCAAGAGTTACCTTTACTACGTAACTTACGTATGACAAGCCACTAGGAAAACGTTTCCTTTTTACGAAGTGTACATTCGTTAATTTCTAAAGTATACTGATATTTTTTTATTATATAGAAGTTCTGGATCTTATTTCTACAATTTCTCACATACCCAAAGTCAATTTTTGCGTAATGATCTCTTATACCCGTTATTTGGCTAGTGGATCTATCTTCTACGATGTCCGATGCATTAATTTGTTAGATAATCCAAAGATTTTTTTTTTTTTTTTGAAATATAATCCAAAGATTTATTTAATTACCACGTAATTGTGATTTTTGTATTTTAGTATTCATTTGCACAATATCACAAATCATTTTCTGAAATTTAATTATCTTTCACTATTACAGCTTAGTTATGCTTAATTTTAGAAATATTTTAGATAAGAAACCAAAAAGATTGTGGTTACAAAAAAAACAAAACCAAAAAGATAAGTGTATATTAATAATATAAACATAAAAAAATATTTTATATCTTCGATATACATAACCAGACCCTAGAATTTGAGATATTACAGTCACTTTTGTTCATAGGAAGCATAGCGTCCTTGTTTCGAACAATCCATGACCATCTCTTAGATAAAAATTAAAACGAGTAACCAACTCTGATATAATTTGTAATGTTTCCGATCTCATAAATAGTGAGTTTTTTACATCTGTTCATTCGACACATGGGCTCACATGTGAGAATTGGTGCAATATTTTTGAATGTTTATTTACTAATTCATCAATCATCATATAATCTTTTTACATGGTTTGACATTATATATATAAAGAAGAGTTTTATCTCTTCTCCTTAAGCCACCTCATCAATTGAGTGTCTATAAATTTGACACATAAGCATAATTTTTTAAATATTAATGAATGGTCTTAAATTTTTTAAATTCTTATTATTTAAACTTCTATATTTTTTAAATAGTAATGAATAGTCCTAAACTTTTAAATTCTTATTATTTAAATTAAATATAGTAGCACAATTTAAACAGTCCATAAATATTTTTAATTAATGCTAATTAAACACAAATCAATTATAATTTTAAATTAAAAATAATTATTTTAACATAATTTAACAGATAATAAAATTTGTAATTATTTTTATATAATATACTTACAATTTTAAAATTATCAAAATTTATATCATTTTGCTAACCAATATAATTATCTACATTTACATATATTTTATTTTAATATATATATATATATATATAAATTGATTGTAAGTAAATATTAAAATTTATACATAATTTCTAATGTTAAAACATGTAAATGAACTTGAAAGAATATGAACAAACATACATAATTTCTAATTTATATACATGTAATTAAATTGAACTTGACATTAACAGTCATTATCATTTTGTATCATAAACAAAACACGACCTAATTTATTAAAAATAAAAGTTAATAAATCAGTTATATTAATATATTTATGGAAAGCTTTAAATATTAAACTTTTGAAAACTTAATGATACATTTAGCAATATATATAAGTAACTAATTTAAGTATTATAAAATAAATAAAACTAGGAAGATTTAGTGATAATATATATTAATTTGTTATATATTACCAATAAATTCTCTTCAATAACTTCAAATAACATGGTTTACTGGCATATTAATTCTAATAATATATGCAAAATTCCAAAAACATGTATCGTTATAAATAGTAACAATTAGTATTATATTTTCAAGTTGTATACATAATTTAAAATAGTTTTTTTTGTTGTAATGAATTAGCTACTATTTGGTATTAAATATATATATATATTAGATCTCTTAATTCAAGAAATAAACGTATAAAAAAGATTTATATTCCGTGTTAAATTCAATCGACAATAATTTTAAAATTTACATTTTACTTAATATCAAAGTAAAATAGAAAATATCAAAAAAATAAAACACATATATAATTTATAAAAATAACAAAATAGTGAAAGTCGTTATAAGAATATAGTAAAATTTAATGTAACTTAACTGAAAATAGATTAAAAAATTAATTTTTATTAAACTGTTTTTAAGAATAAAATAAATATATGGTTTTTAGTAATGTGCACACAAGATATAAGATTATTGTATTCTAATAGTTATAAGAAAATTAAAAATGTTACATGCTGACTTAAATGGCTTAACTGTACTTTTAATAATGATACAAAAAATAAAATGTATACTTGAAGAGGTCAACAAAGACGTACTATAAAATAATCGACAAGAAAAAATAATAATAAGTGAAACTAGAAGACTTTACAAAACAAACCAATTAAAAAATATACAACGACATAATAAAAATAGAACATAATGTCATTCAAACAACTGCAACAATTTTATTAGAAAAGGTATTAAAAATAATGTTGTTTTTTCTCACAATAAATAAATGTAACAAAAATAATGATAAAAATAATAAAAAGTAGACCCTACTTTTAAACCTATCAAGTAAAAAAAGGAGGAAGCTCAGCGAGAAAATAAAAAGACTACTCACAATAAGGTCAGTTATAATTTAAAACAAGTGTAAGTGAAGACACGTGCTTAGTACGGACAAATACAATTAGAGATAAGTTCATAGGATCAATTATGTAAACTATTTAAATTTTTATTCTCGAAATATATTGAAATGTGATGTTTTGTAAGTATAATCGCGTATTTCCAATTTTTTTGTCTTCAAATTTTTAGTTTGTTTTATTTTAATTTCATTTTTATTACTAAGAAAATAAAGTTGTTTAAATTAGTTAACAAAAAGCATTTTTTACTAATTAACGAAATGATTTTTACATGATGATTAAGTGTAATTGTCTCCTGATATACTTCCAAGCCATAATCTTTTTTACATGGTTTGACATCATTCATACAGTATTGTAAATAAGTTTTAGATATGCCACCCATTTTTTGACTACCCAAGTATAAAAAAGCTTAACTATAATTATTTCTTGAGTTTTTAGGAGTATGAGTATATAACTAAATAAATTGTTTTAATCTTTCTTCACATGTACTACCATATACAAAAAATGAGATGATACATTTTAGAAATTCAAACTCAAAAATAAAATCAAGTACCGAATGAGTTTTGAATGTAAGACACATAAAACCAGCCTTCTTGCACTACCAATAAGCCACCAATTTTTGATATTTTTAAAAATAAATTATAAATCATAAGTAATAGATTTAGTTTAGAAAATTCAAAATCAAGACTTATACAGATCTCTTCAGATCGAAAATTAAGGCATGTAATCAGGGGCAGACCCAGCCAGGAAATTAATTGGGTCAGATAATTTTTTCTTTTGTGGTCTAATTGCAAAAAATCAAGTAAGAGGAGATTAAGAGGAATTGAACCCGTATTAGTGGGGTCACTGTTGTTACTTTTTTTTTTGAACACAAGTCACTGCTGTTACTTTAAAGTCACTAAACCCCAACTAATCACTGAAAGTAGTTTGTAAATTTTAGTTTTTATTATTTAATTGGTGTCAGTTGAATCCACATTTTATCAAGTGGGTCCGCCCTTGCATGTAATACATTTTTTTCTCAAATACAATTTAAATCTCAGAAATCAACATGTTACCTAACATATTATTCGTTTTATAAATACGTGTAAGTTATTAAACAGTTTTTAAATGATTTGACGTTATTTACTTAACCATTGTGAAATGCATAATATTTGATCTAAGTGATACTTATAGACACGTTCATTATATGTTTCAAGAACTTACTATTATTATACAGCAAAATAAATATAATATTATATATATATATATATATTCCTAATTGCACCACACAAAATATAAATTTATAAAAATACACTTATTAGATGAGTTTATAAATTAATATAATTTTATTTATGTTTTTTACTGTGTTTTAATAATCTGAAAATAATAAATCTGTGGTAGATTATATAATCAAGTCTTGTCCCTCTCCATGCAGATTTTACACTTATTAGCTAAAATGAATCCAATAAAGAGATATGATAATGACATTATAATCTGATGGTTAGCAATTAGTTAAAATATTTGATAAAAAAATCTTTTAAATAGAAATAAATCAATTTTTGTTTAAAATAGCAAATAAGTAGAAAGACCCCAATGAGAGCATGCATTAAAGGGGTAAAAAGTAAAAATATATATGTACTTGAATTTGTACTTTAGGATTTAAGTTTAAAGATGGAGATTAGCCATTTGTTCTGTTATAGTTTAGTTTTGTTTAAAATAGCAAATAAGTGAAAAGACCCCCATGATAGCATGCATTAAAGGGTAAAAAGTAAAAAATATTTATGTATTTGAGTTTATAGTTTAGTAATTAGAGTTTGAAGATGAATATTAAAGATTGGTTCTGATATTTTTTTGTGCACAAATGGTTTTGTTATAGCTTAGTGATTAAAGATTGGAATTTAAGATTTAGGATGTTGATGATTTTTTAAGGGGAAGAATTATAATTTAAAGTTTAAGATGGAGATTTTTTTCTCTTAAAATATTTATATTCTTAACAAAAACTACAAAGTGCTATTTATGATTTTTTTCCAAAAAAAGATCTTATTTTTGTAACAGAACCTCACATATTATTATTTATTTTTTCTAATTTTCTTTTTTTCTTTTTTTATTTGTTATATTTCTGAATCATTGCTAACTGGGATCGTGGTCATGTTTTTCCATGTCATTATTCAGAATTTGAACAAGTTGATTTCAAAGAGCAACTTTTAGAATCAAGTTAATAAAATATAAAATATTATATATTCAAGGAATAATTATATATGTGTTAGATTTTATATTCCATTTTTTAGGTAAAACCACTCATAGCTAGTCTTTTATTTGTTCATGAGTTGTTTTTCATTTTTCTCTCCTTTTTAGTATAATAAAAGTGTAGCACTTGATAACAAATTGACAATGCTTCTTATCTGTTGTGTTAGCATATTGAGGACTAGGATGAAGAGACTTGGAGGAACAAGAACCAAATGAAGAAATCAAAGTATTTTGACATAAATTTAGAGTTTCAACTACAAATAAGCTTTTTAATCAGTAAAACGCTTTTTATGTTTCAATAAGAATATTATTTCTTATTTTCTTTTGTCGGCTTAACCCAAGATTTGATTTTGAGTTTTTAATCCCATCAATTATAGACAACGTCAGTCAAGATATCATTTTCAAATGGGAAATAGCACTGGTTATATACCATATTTATTAAGTATAAACGGAATCTCCCAACTGTGCGACTCTTGTCACATATGATCATTTAATACATTTTTTGCATAAAATCATGATAATAACATACATCTAAAAATTTGATATTTTAATAAAATTATATAGTCTTGTTTTAATAATTACCACCTTTTATGTATGTATATATAAATCATATTTTGTTATATCAGTTATAGTAGTTTAAATTAAAAAATACTTATATAACAACAAGTTAACACACAGGAAAATAAATATCATGTATAACTGTAGTTAGAACAAAAATCATAAATAACATGTCTAAACTACACGTTAATTCGTAAGCTTTTTAGCGTAATTGTCAATTGTATATATATATGATCAGTGTCAAGATATATTTTAGTTTATTTTTAAATTTTAATATAACAATCAATGGAAAAATATAAAAGGACAACATGATAGTAGTGCGTTAAATTACAGTACTGCTACTGTCGAAAATACTGAAATAACAAAAACTTCAAAAAAATATTCAAATATTTGCTTTTAAACACAAGTTACGACCAATTACAAATTACCAAACAAACACAAATAATTATCAAGTTTGGGATAATGAACACTATTTCAAAATAAAACACCAACTAAATCCCACAAATTTATTACTTAGCTACAACAATAATTATATACAACATCAAACAAGTAATTTAACCACAATTCATTACCCCACATTAATCCTATTAAAATACAAACTTTTATAAATCAGAGAACACAACAAAATACCATTTCCACATATTTATATAAAACAACAATTACGTCGTTTGCGTGAAGCCACGCTCCTAGTAAAACAATAAACTATAGTAAAGTTTTACTCAACTTTAATGAAGTGGAAAATGTTTTGCGCCAGCGATATTATTTTTTGTTCATCTCAATTTCACTTTTATTTTCCACCTTTTTAACCATTATGCAAACAGTCACACTTTACACTTTACATTTGATCGCATTCCAAGTATGACATTTGAATAAGGACTTATTTGCCAAATACCCATAAAAAAAAAGTGAAATTAGATTTTGGGAGAGAGAGAGGAGGATTTTAGTTATTTTGTAAATTTTGATTTTTTTTCTTAGTTAGTAGGTGCAATTTTTATTTGAATAATATGATTATTGCATATATCTATTATTATAAAGAACACCTCGTCTCTCTTCTCCTCCAATCCACGTCACTAAATGAAGAGATGAGAGAATGCCACGTGTCTTTCTCATATCAAGCTTTGTTGTGTTTTGGTTTCGACACAAAATGGGCCTTCACGTCTTTATATTGTTGGGCTCCATCGACTCACTGCTGGAAATATCTACGGAGCTGCGACACCTCCGCCGGATCGGCTTCCCATGGTCATAGGGCGTAACGTTGCGTTGTTAACTGCTATGGATTCCAATCGATTTATTACTTTACAGACTCTTTAATGCATCTTTACTCCCTACTATATCACTCGAAATTTGTATATATATACAGCGCATGTGAATTTTTTTGGCAATCACTTGAGATTTGCTTGACTCTTTAAGTACTTTAGTTTCTAATTTTTTGGACAGTTTTGATTTCTGATTAAGCGATTACATGAATAATTATTACTTTATTGTTTCCAATTTATTCAAGTCGGTGACCACTCTCTCTCTCTTGCTTGCTTCCTTTCTTTCCTTTCTTTTTAAATCTCAAGAGATGAAGATGAGGTTGGATCGATAATCAGCTCCACAGGGACCTTCACGGCGCTCTCGGAACCACCAAATGGCAGGTTTCATTCCTTTATGTCCTTCTCTTCTCTTATACTCTCTTATTGTGTAACGTTTATTGATCGTATCGTTTCTCTGTAGTTAGATGAGTTCCAACGAGTTGTTCAATCTAGCTACGACAACGGTTTGAAAGACAAAACTCGAGACATGCATCGTGAGTTTACTTTTACTATGGAGGCTCATGTCGTTAAGATAAAGAAGTCTCACAAAGAAGCTGGAAAAGGAACTCCGAGATAGGTTCGTTTGGACGAGATGATCATAATGAGCTTGCCCTTTACTTGATTGGACCATTTGACTCTGAAAGGAGACAACTTTCCACAAATTGTGTAAATGTAAATCAGCTTCAAGGACCGTGAGTGCTACTGATGATATCGGTGCTTGGAACATTGCGGTTTCTGATGAAGGGGGTACTCCAGAAAGGATCAGGGGAGCCATTCGTTTGACCACCAGGTAAATGTCACGGCTTCTCTCGCTTCTTGAGCTATATTGCGTCTGACTCCAAGAAAAATATTAGAAAGTGGACTCTGATGATGCGTTGTTGCCTATCAAAACTAACCCAGTAAGATATTCCAACGTGAGATTTGTTCCCTTTTGCTTACAATGATTGTTGATATTTTTTTCTTTAGCCAATTTATGATGATCATCTTCATCTATAACATGTGGGGCATGTGCAGGACATAATGTTCTATATAAAGTTGGAATACTTTCATTTGTTTGAAGCTGCTAAAGGAGGAGGATCGTTGGGACTAATAGTACTCTTTATATATGGTTTGCTTTCATCGGAATACTCCTGCGTTACTGCGTCGGCAGTGAGTATGACCTCGAGACCCATCCCGACAGTGGCCAAGCTGCGTTTGGTACCACAGTACGTATTTTTGTCTCGGTAAGAGGCTAATATATTTCGAAAATTCTAAATCTACCTTTATAGTAAAGGTTATAAAAGTTAAGAACCATATAAGAGAAATGTGATTTGCCTTCTGGCTTTTTAACAAATGGAACAACGGAAAAGCTATGGGCAGCAAGTAGATCAGTCAGTCAATCTCTCACTAATCATTCCCTAATTTCTATTAAAAGTCAATAGTATAATACTATGAGTTTATACTATGTTTCATCAAACATAGCAATAGAATATTACAAATATTTGTGCTTAGTGGAGAACACTACTCTCTTTTGTAATAAAATTATATGATAGTTAAGAAAAAGTAGAGATTATTTGGTAGCTCACCACCATTAGTAACGAAATTTGATAACATTTTCATATTATTTTGATCATATTCTTACTTTTCTAATATATTGCAGATAAGACTCTACTTGGAACTATACGTAAGTACCTTTTCTTTTCATCAAGTAAATGATTTTAGTTTATATTTTTTTAACTCTTTTGGTCAACAAAAGTAGATAATTAAAGAGGAATCCAAGTGGTGTTAAAAACACACAACATAAGAGATCTTGAAGTATATAGAATTCATGGCCCCATCCCCTATGTCGTGAAACAAGTTAGCATTGGGACCCATAGATGAGAGCATTCAAACGGATCCAGCTTTCATTTTCGATTCTTCTTGCATGATCTCTATTTTGATTATGTGCATGTTAGTCGTGTTATTGATTATATCCTTTTGTTTTGTGTACGCTATTATTAGCTAGACTTTTAGTCATTGTTTGTCGATTATTAAAATATATACAAGTCTAGCCTCTCAATTCATTTGTTTCGATAAAATTAATTTATGTCTTTGGTCCTCAGCGTTAAAAATGACAGTATTGTGCACTAATGAGCCCGGGACTGTCCAAGCATACACTGTTTATTTTCGTTGCACCTTGACAGACCACAAATGATTCTGGATATAGAGTTTGCTGCAAGAAAAATCATATTAATTAACATTTGAACAATATAATGTAAGTATTAGCATCTAATGCTCTGAATTTGGGTTATGTTTCTTTGGTAAACATTATTCTTTCCTCGATAGGGAGGTAAATAAAGCTTTTTAAGAAGGATTTAACATTGTTCAAAAAAAAAAAAGAAGGATTTAACAATAATTGGCCGACATGCAACCTTTTTTCCCATCTAAAGCTTAAACATCTTTTCACATACATAATTATTTAAAATCAACCTACCACACCTTGCAAACCCATAACAAAGAAAAGTAAACCCACCGAGGATGGGCTCAAATTTTAAAAAGGCCAATAACACCAACACCATTGAAAGCTTACAAAGATTATCAAATATGTTACCCAAATGTTTCTTTACCAAATCAAATTAACTGGTATTGTATACTATAAACCAGTTTTGGAGGCAAACTAAATAAATTATATCATATCTATCTTTCCCTCCATTTTTCCTCTTGAAGTTAACTCCTCACTCAAAAGATTATTAAAAGCGAACATATTATCATATACATTATATCCAAATGGAAACCTAACACACAAGTAGAACTTCAAAAAAAAATTATAAGTTAAATAACAAATAAGTTACATTCCGCGCGTAGCGCGGACCAATTACTAGTACCAATATATAGTAGGAACCCGTTAAGTCAAAAACTACAACAGCCTACATATCAATCATCTATTATTCTATTTTATTAACATTGAAATACAAATATAAAATAATCTTTAACACAATTTTTAATTATCTCTACTGCTATCCCTTAACCTAATTTTTAGCATTAATTATATTTATTTCAATTAAACAACTATTAACATACATAAAATAATTTTCAAACTTATCAGTGAACTACACGCCTCACAAAAAATATAAATTTACCCAAATTTGTTTCTGAACGGAAAAATTAACCACCTTCAATAACTTTGGCGTTTTAGTCATTCATATAATATATATAAATAAAATACAAATAAAAATGCAGATATATATATATATATATATTTATGTATATTTTTATATAAGCAATAACCCAATCTAAATCCAACATGATAAATATTAAAAATTATAAAATCTATAGCACCAAAATTTTAAAAATATATACAACATTTTTATCGTAATTCATACCATAAAAAGAAAAATAAATGTGTGCGGACACACGGATCATATTTCAAAAAATATGGATGATCCAATTGACGGTTTCCAAAATAAATAAAATAACTAAATATAAATTGTATAATTATTATTTTTAAAATGACATATTAAACAGATTTTTAATATGAATATATTTTAAAAATATATACTATCATTATTACAAAATGAATATTTATTTATAAAAATAAAAATAGACACCCGCACTGGAGTGTCTATTTCTAATTTAAATTAAACTGGTTCAATAATTAAAATAATATATATATTAATAAATAATAAATTAATAATTACTATATAAGAATTTTAGATAGCTATATGATTTATTAAAACTATAAAATTAATAATTACTATATACCATTTTAAATAGAAAAGAAAACTTTTTGGTAAAACCACTCATAGCCAATCTTTTACTTGTTTATGATTTTTTTTTCATTTTATCTCTCCTCTTCATTTTATATATATGTATAAATTAAATAGTATAAGTGTTGCACTTGATGATAAATTGACAATCCTTCTTATCTATTGTGTTAACATACTGAGGACTAGGATGATGAGACTTGGAGGAACAAGAACCAGACAAAGAAATCATAGCATTTTTAACATAAACTTAGAGCTTGAACTACAAATACACATTTTAATAAATAACGCACTATTATGTAATTCAAAAGATATAATTATATTAAATAATAAATATTATAAAACTTTTATGATTTTATCAAAATTATAGATTAATAATTATTATATAGAAACTATATCTATTTGGTATAAACATAAATACAATTTTTTTGTGTTTTCCTGTAAAATAAAATATTTTTATTCAACATTTTGGTGTTACTTGTTTGTATTACAGCTCAAATGTATATATACTTTATGTATAAGATAATAACCAAAGAATAAAAAGAATTAATATAAAGACTCTAAACGAATATATTTTTTAAATATGAATAATATAAAGTTATTTCAATTAATAATTCTATTAATTGATAAATATTATAATTTCAATATGACTATTTTCTGAGTTCTACTATTACTAAAACAAAAATCATCACTAAGTTGTACATGTAACCATCGAGGTCTGATGAAAATTGTACTACTATGTCTCATGTGCAATATGATTCGATATATGATGCATTATATAGAGTGAGAAGATACTACCGTGAAAAATCTATAAATTAATAATGTTGAGATTTTAATATTTTTTAATTAAAAAGTTATTAATTTACAGAAAAATAACTTTTTATATTTATATATTCTAAAATATTTTAAAAATAAAAATAAGAAGAATATATGATTTTACGATACATGTATGATTAAATTTTATAGATACAGATTTTTTATTTCTTAAAACCACCCACATAGTTAGTGTATAGAAAATATGTATTGTAAATATAAATGAATTGTAAGGGTGAAATGACAAAATAACATCAATATATAGCAATAATGAAGTGAAGGCCCGTGTAAGCAGTTGATATTTGATAACTTTTTTTATAACATCATGACAATAAAAACATTTTTCCTATAAAGGGATCAAAGTAATAACATTATAGAACCAGTTTCTCACACTACTCACTAGGTTCTAACTTTATTAACACTTTTAGTAAGTGACACACATAAGATTAGCCATATCATAAGTGACGCATAAGGAGGCCATGATTTAAACTTGTGGACAATTCAACCCTGAATTTTTATTGAGGAACTTCAAAATTCTACGCCGTGATTGGTCTTTGATCGATTTGGCAAATCCGACGTGAACAAGAAAAAGCTGAAAAATAAATAAGAGGTGACCCACATACATTGGAAACGTGCCTCGGCCATATGGAAGATACTTGGTTCATTAATATACACAGATTAGAAAGGCCACATCACACATGCTCAGTCATCTTATGTTTATTTAAATAAATGCATGAATAAGGTTTAATATCTTGGTCGGACACGTATTATCCATCTAAAACATAAAAGTAAATTTATACTACTTCCGTTTCACTTTACTTGTCATTTTGGGTTTATGCACACAAATTAAAAAAAACTTTTAATTTTACATATTTTCTAGATAAAACACAATTATCTATACACCTAACCACTTTTCAACCAATAAAAAAATAGAATATCATATAAAATTAATAAATTCTACATTGAAATTATAAATCGACACTTATTTGGAAACAAAAATTTTTCTCTACAATGACAAATAAATTGAAACGGAGGCAGTACTATTTTGAAAACAATGTTTTTAAAATTTTACTCTCTTATAAATACTTCATAATTTATATATTATTGACGAAAACTATTCATAATCTACAAGTATTATATTAAGATGTTAAAATTATTTATCAACAAATATGTACATGAGAAAATTTAATTTGGTTGCAAGCATGAAGCTCAAGCCACAAAAGAGCACTTAAGCAAAATTCTACTAGTAAACAAAGTTGAAATAGATGTTGGCTGCGAGCCTAAGTGTCGTGGTATCAGCATGATGCAAGTGAGCTAGCTTCGGATGACTTTTTATAATCGGCGGTTGAGTTTCAGGAGTAACCCCTCTCGTAACTCACAATTATAGTGCTATAGAGTCATTAAATTAAGTTATATGAAATAGAATAATACCACAACGCTTTAACTTCTTCGCTCCCTGATGATAATGGAGTTCTTTCAGGTTTGACTCGGCTAATGCATGTTCTCGAAGAACCCAATGAAATAAACAAATAAACCAACTTAAAAAGTATAAGAAAGGCAATGGGTGATGGTAGACGGTCGAAATCATGGTTGTAGAGACTGTGGTAGACGAAAACATATCTTATAATTCAGACAAATTTCTAATTAAAATTAATTAGTGATAAATTGATTAGTCTATCTCATTATATATTTTTAGGGATAAAATATCACGCATAGGAAATTCAATAAGACTTTAATTAATACATAAATGGTTATGGTCAATTTACTAATCACCAACTAGTTTTAAATTAAAAATCATGATAAGCCCGAGTTTAACATATATTGCTAAATCTATCTTTCAACTATTGGTGTGAGTTTTTGTCCATAATATGACTCATTTGAGCTGGATCGAGGTTGATTGTGTTGGTAATCAGCTCTCATACCATATTTTAATTAGATTTCAAATATATAAAAGAAATTGACTAGTCTACTTATAGTGTTAATTTTTATTAGAGCCAGAGTGTCACATCAAAAATTTAATTGAATATTAAATAATATATTAAATTAGATGAATTTCTAACGTAAAATAAAGTGGTGATAAATAAATTAATATTTCTCTCTTATATTTGAAATTCTTCTTTCCAAAAAAAAAAGCATATTGGCTCCTTTTGACTATACATTGACACATTTTGATGATGATACATTGACACATTTTGGTGATGATACATTGTAACAACATTGACACAAATGACTGAAAATATGGAGGTGGTCTCTGGTCTTGAATGGTCCAACAAATCATAGACAATAAAACGAATAAAAGAAAAACAAAGCATGTGATGATTAGAATTAGATCCAACAAAATAACCATTACCCTGAAACCTTTGTCGGCTCATACGTGGTGACTTCCTTAATCACATGCATTTTATTTGCATAAAACAATGTCCATTTGTGTGTGTTTTCTTTTGTCAATGTGTCCATTGTTATTTTCCTATTATAAAATGTATTTTTCCTTGAAACTTGTGAAATAACTTGATCAATCAAATTGTTAGATTCTTCTTCCGATGACTTCTGGAAGAAAGTTCTCTGGAAATATACGAGACCACGTGCCAACAGACAGTAGTGTAACAGAAAACTAACAAACTGGTTATCTGGTTTTGAGGAAAAACCACAGAGTAAATCTTCATGTGCTTATGTTCATTAACTATGTCCATTATTATCACCAGACACTAAACCTTTATCCAAAGTAAAGTGTTTCCCTGTTGTACCCTTGGAAACTATCGAGATTATGTAAAAATTATGAGCCATAAAATCTGTAAAGAATGTGTAAAAATATAAATTTTCATATCGAGAGTCTTGATGGATAGTAAAAATATATATATAACTTGAACCAATCCATTTATGGTTTTGAGTTGGAAGTTTAGGAAATGATAGTAAAATATTTTGGTTGTGAATTGGAAGTGTAGGAAACTTGAGAGAAACAAACCCATTCCTGTTAGGCCAGTTGATACTGAGCTTCAGCCCGGATGTTTTCACATGGTTGCTTATACCCAACGAGCTTGCACACCCAGTGATCCAAACTTATGAGGGCAAATACACCAAAGAACATAGTTTTGAATACAATAATCTCTCAAACGGTAAGATCCGGTCTAAAACACGTTATGAAGCGATATCTTTCTTTTTTTATCTTGTATGTAGTTTACTTTCTAAACAGAAGGACTGCGAAAGTGAAAAATCATGTGTGTGTTTTTATTGTTATACCTAGAATAATTCAGAACAGATCTTCAAACATTTTGCCTCATGTTTTCGTCATTTCTTGCCGGATATATAAACAGAAGGTGAAAGTTTGAGTCTCGTGGTAACACCAGTCAAGCAGATGTTACAACTAGGTAACTAACTAACAAGGGTACAACAGAGGCTTACACATATATTTATTAGACCATCTTAAGTGGTAACTAAAAACAAAGATCATCTAATGTCTTCTTTCTCACAATTAGAGAAGAATAGAGAGTATATACGTATAAAAGAAGGGTTCACCCTAATTAGACATGTAACTAGAGAAGAATAAAGACTATAGAAAATTGCAATCCGCTGAAACATTTGAACATTTCTTTTTTCTTCTTAAAGAATATTTCTCGTGGGCGAAGAAATCTTATTTTTCATCTACTACATTAACTTTACAGTCCAAGCTAATTAACCTGCAAATGATATGAATGTTAGAGACCAGGCTAATTTATACGCTCCAAATAACCACCTCATTTCAGACCATAATCAATAGCTGTAATACCACATAAGTGTTGAAGGTAAAGGGCAGAGCTCTAGAGAAGATGAAGATATTACTGAATATTATTCATGAAAATAGCTTAGTGTGTACAATAGCTAAAAGATCTTATTTATACAGCAATAGGAATAATCTAGAAGTCTGACAGCTAGCTATCCTGATCCACAAGAGCGTTGTATCTGTTGCTGAGCTGCACCAGGTGATCCATACCGTTCTCCTCTCTGTTTGTTCTGCTTTTTTGACTCTGTTACCGTTGTAGGTCTTTGACTTGCTTTGACTGACAATGTGGGCTCAACTGGGAGAAGGCCCAACGTCTTTAGAGGGTGATCATATAATGATCTGTTGGGCTTCATACTCCCCCGCAAACTCGAGGTGGGGGGAAAGTCCACTCCGAGTTTGTATCGCAAGGCAAAGAAGCTATGTTGAGGTAGAGACTTCGTGAAGATGTCTGCCAGTTGCTGAGATGCAGGTATGTGATAGACAATCAAGGAGCCATCTGCCACTTTCTCTCTCGCAAAGTGATAATGAGTAGCAAAGTGTTTCGATTTTCTGTGTAGCACAGGATTCTCTGTGAGATGAACAGCTGACAGGTTGTCACAGTATATCTCAGTTGCATCCAGTTGTGTCACACCAATGCTCTTTAACATCAAACTGATATAGGAGAGTTCTGCGGCAGCATCCGACAACGTTCGATACTCTGCCTCTGTCGATGATCTTGCTACTGTAGCTTGTCGTTTAGCAGACCATGATATCAGGTTGGAGCCGAGAAAGGTACAAAAACCTCCAGTCGACCTTCGTGTGTCTTGACAGCCTCCCCAATCACTGTCACAGTAGGCTCTAACCTGATTGTCCGAGTTAGATTCCAGAGTAAGTCCCATCTCAAGAGTACCTTTAAGATATCTTAAGATGCGTTTCAGGAGATGATAGTCTGACATGGTTGGTTTGTGCATCTTCTGGCACACCAAGTTCACAGCAAATTGAATGTCAGGCCTGGTTAGTGTGAGGTACTGAAGTTTACCTGCCAGACTTCTGAAGTACTTTGTATTTGTGAAATATTCATCTTGGTGTGGCACCCGATCCAGCTGAAGAGGTAAAGGTGTAGGCATAGGTGCACACTCGAGCATTCCAGCGGCTTGCAGTAAGTCTGTAGCATATTTTGCCTGATTCAGAAACACGCCAGTTGCAGTAAAGTGTGCTTGAATACCAAGAAAGTAACTGAGTGTTCCCATGTTCTTCATTCGAAATTTCTTTCTGAGAGACTGTAGCAGTTTATCAACCAGATCATTGTTGCTGCCGGTGAGGACCATGTCATCAACATAAAGAAGCAGATACATCACGTCTTGTGTCTTGTTGTAAACAAAGAGCGACGGATCTCCTGAGTTGCAGACGAACCCTAACTCAAGCAAATAAGAACTGAATTTATCAAACCAAGCTCTAGGAGCTTGTTTGAGTCCATAGATTTCTTTGTGAAGAAGGCAAACATGATCTGGAAAGGCTTGATCTTCAAACCCAGGCGGCTGTTTCATGTAAACAGTTTCAGATAAGTCGCCATGAAGAAAAGCATTTTTGACGTCAAGCTATTTGATGTTCCATTTCTTGATGACAGCCAGATGTAAAACCATTCGAACTGTTGCTGTTCTAACAACCGGGCTATATGTTTCCAAGAAGTCAACCCCTTCTTCTTGCTCATTTCCTTTTGCTACTAGCCTTGATCTGAGTTTGTCCAATGTGCCATCTGCTTTCAGCTTTGTTTTGTATACCCATCTGCAACCTATTGGCTTAATACCCGGAGGTTTTGGAACCAAGCTCCACGTTCTGGTTTCAGTGTATGTATCTATCTCTTCCCGCATGGCATCATTCCAACCAGAATGATTCAGTGCCTCAGCAGTAGTCTTTGGTGGTTGAGGTATACCTTTGATAGTGGTTAAGGCATACTTTGGATTTGGTTTCCTAACACCAATCTTTGCTCTTGTAGTCATGCGATGGGAGTTAGCTGCAGGAGGAGCAGGATGAGATTGCACAGGGACTGGATCATTGTCTGATTCTTGTCCTGAAGAAGATGTCCCGAAACCTGAGAGGAAGAAGTGGACTCAACGTTTCCTCCATCACTGGTAGCAGGAGATGCATGAGCAGTATGTTGGTGGATGGGTTCTTCTGGAACGTGAATGGGAACAGAGTTTCCAATAACTTCTTCTGGGACAGACTGAGTTTCTGTGAGGACTTCATCTGAATCAACTTTGTATTGGAGACACCATGCAGTGGTTAACGGTGTTGTAGCAGATAGAAGCAAATGCTTGTAGGTATCTTGGTAAGGGAGTCTAGCTTCATCAAACAAGACATGTCGATTTATGTATATTCGTCTGGTCGGAGGATGGTAGCAGCGATATCCCTTGTACCTTTCATTGTAACCGAGGCCGAAGATAAGGATAGCAGGCACAACCAAAAACTCTCAAAGCTGTATATTCTGGTTGCTTGCCGTTGAGTAACTCATAAGGACTAACCATCTCCTTATTAACAGACGTGGGTAACAGGTTACTGAGGAAAACATCAGTGAATAAAGCTTCAACCCAAAGTTCTTGTGGTAAGTGACTCTGATAAAGCATAGACAAGCCAAGCTCATAGATATGACGATGCCTGTGTTCTGCTATACCATTCTGCTCAGGTGTGTGTGTGGACAGGAGACTAAGTGTTTGATGCCACACTCAGCTAAGTAATGAGACATACTTTTGTTGATGAACTCTCCTCCACCATCCGACTGAAATATATTGATTTTCTGTTTGTATTGATTTTCCACTTGTTGTTGAAAGACTTTGAAGACTGAAAACACATCTGATTTTAACTTAAGTGGATAAAACCAGCAGAATCTTGAATAATTGTCGATGAATACAACATAGAATCTGAAACCCTGAACAGATAAGATAGGTGCAGGACCCCATACATCACAGTGTATTCTTTCAAGGACTCTACTTGCTCGAAAATCAGAACTAGAAAAGGGAAGTTTGCATGTTTTGCCTACTTGACATGCTTCACACAATGACTTCTCAGTCTTATTGAATGTGATGGCCTTTATTGCAGAAAGATGCTTCAAAACTTGTTCATTCGGATGCCCCAACCTTAGATGCCACACTCTATCACTTGCAGTCTGTTGGCGTGAAGAGTAGAATGCCACCGATTGTGGAACATCAAGACGGTATAACCCTTTAACTTTGTAGTCCCTGACTGAGAACCCTGTTGGCTGCTTTGTCCTTAACATACACATTCCCAAAGTCAAAAACAAATTCACAGGGATAGTCATCTGTAAGTTTGGAAACAGACAGAAGAGATTTTGCAATGTCAGGACAGATTAATACATCAGAAAGTGGGATGGTACCTGAGGCTGTTGAGATAGAAGCAGAGCCAACATGAGTTATCAGAAGGAACTCGCCATTTCCTACCATGACCTGATCAGACCCATCATAATCTTGAGCAGAATCCAAATGATGAACCGAGTTAGTAACGTGATGAGAGGAACCGATGTCTGGATACCATTCTGCACCAGTGTGATTCTGAGCAGATGCGGTCATCAAGACGTTTGCCTGTGGTGGATCTGTAACGGCAAAATGTTGGTCAAAGCGTTTGTAGCATTTGTATGCAGAATGTCCGTATTTGCCACATATCTGACACGTAGGGCGTTGATTATCAGAAGTTCTTTGAGCACCATGACCAAACTGTTGAGGAAAGCCTCGTCCTTGTGTACAATAGGAACCTCGACCACGATTGCCTCCTCTGTTTTGACCTCTGCCATGACCTGAGTATCCACCACGATGAACATAATAAGCTTGATGTGAAGTAGGATCCACTGTCGACTCATAGGACCGTAGTTTGTCTTCAAAACCAGTAAGTTTGTGTACTATGTCTTCAAAGCAAGGTGCAGGATAGACATCCATAGAATGTTCAATGACCGTACACACAGATTCATACTCCTTTCCTAAGCCATTCAGAACTCCATAGATTTTCTCATGTTCCGTAATAGGAGCACCTATGGAGTCTAACTGGTCACAAAGAGATTTGATTTCAGACAAGTAGACAACCATGGTTTTATTTCCTTTAACTGTAGTTTGCACACGCCTCTGCAGATCTAACTTTCTTGTTGCCGATACTCTATTATATTTCTTAGCTAAGGCTAACCATACCTCATGGGATGTGTGCAAGCCATATACTAATTTTAGAGCATCCTCAGAAAGAGTACCATAGATCCAAGCGAGTATGAGCTCGTCCTTTTGCGTCCATCTAAGAAACTCCGGATTTTGTGCTTGGTTGACCTGTTCTCCTTCACGAACGTTGACTGTCGGAGCTGGACGTGGTTGATCCCCAATGACATAACCCAGCAGCATCTGACTGGAGAGAAATTGTTCGAACTGGAGCTTCCATAAGAGATAGTTCCCTTCCTTGAGTCTTAAGGTAACTACTTGTGATATGGTAAGAGAGGTAACAGACACTGGATCTTGATTTCCAGCCATGGCTCTGATACCATGAAGGTAAAGGGCAGAGCTTCAGAGAAGATGAAGATATTACTGAATATTATTCATGAAAATAGCTTAGTGTGTACAATAGCTAAAAGATCTTATTTATACAGCAATAGGAATAATCTAGAAGTCTGACAGGTGTCTCTGACAGCTAGCTATCCTGATCCACAAGAGCGTTGTATTTGTTGCTGAGCTGCACCAGGTGATCCGTACCGTTCTCCTCTCTATTTGTTCTGCTTTTTTACTCTATTACCGTTGTAGATCTTTGACTTGCTTTGACTGACAGTGTGGGCTCAATTGGGAGAAGAAGTGTATTAAAACTCTTCCTCCTGGATCCACTCTAATGTTCTTCATCGAGATTAGAATCAAGTCTCCGCAGTTTCTTCTTTCCTTACAGTTCTCAACCTTTCTTGAAGCTGCAACGTACTTTGTTGGCTAACAAAAGCTTACCTCTTGGCGAAAACATCAATCAAGCTTTGCTTTCAGCCCTGTACACTCTTTCCAATGGGATGCTCTAAATGACACTTTTGGAATTCCTCAGTTATCTAGAAAACATGTGACACATTTAGAGGAATAAGTAACAAGAAGACCTTCTTCTTATGACTAAAAGACTCAGTTTTAATTGCATTGCAACATTTACAAATGTCCTGTCTCCTTTAAATACTGGTCAGATTGGTATGCAAACTAGGATCATATTCTCAAAGGAACAACTAAGCCAGGTTAAGAAATGACAGTAAACGCACCTCAAGACACATCGGATGTCTATGTGGTGTAATAAGTGGAGGATGCATCGTTTTACTTCCGTAACAAAACTCTCAATCTGTTTTAAAAGCAAAAAAAATCAGATCTTTCACCTCTATGCTAAAAACCCATAACGAAAACAACAACAGAACAAGAGCCACAACCCAATTCACAAACCCTAATTCTGAAGGAGCAAGAGAGAGAGCAAGCGTTGAAAAACCAAGGCGTGAAAAAAAGAATAACCTAATCGAAGACGAATCACAGAGAACGGAACACGTTAATTGCCTTGCCTTGATTTGGTATCTATCAACTGAAATACTGAGTGTGAAAGGATCTAATTCGAGCTATAGAGACCTCATAATCACTGAAATGGGTAAGCTTATTCGGGTCAGGTTTGAGATTTTTTGGATAGAACAATTTTGGACTCATATAGTTACTTACAAAATTTTGGGTTGATTCAAATCAGTTCCTTTCAGGTTTGGGTTCAGGTCGGTTTCGAATCGGTTCTTTTTGGATCGAGGCAGTTTGCATCTGATTTGTTAGTGCTTGAAGAACATAAGAAAACTTTTAGTTTCGTTAGTGCTTTTGATTTTAGATCTATAGTATCCAATTAGTTTTTGGATTCGAGTTGGGTGTATCCAAATTTGAAATTTTAGGTAAGAGAACTTTTGACTTACTCTCTCATATTAAGTGTTTGTAGAGATTTTTTTGTTACAAAATAAGTGTTGTTTTTAATTTTCGATGCAAAATTTATTAATTTTATAGTATAATTTATTTTTCTATTGGTTGAAATATGGTTAAGTGTATAAATAATTGCGTTTTTATAGAAAATATGCAAAATTAATTATTTGTTTAATCGGTGTACAAAAACCTAAATTGTGACATTTAATATGAAACTGACTATATAAGTACATATATATTTCAGGTCAGTTTTAATATCGGATATTATGGCTCGGTTTCGGGTCTGGGGTTTTTTCCAGGGCTAGAGATGGGGAGTCGAATTGAGTCAATGAGGTTACGAGAAGAGAGCCGGGTCAGTTTTTGAGTTAATGGGCCGTATTGAGCTTTTTGAGTTAATGGGCCTTCCTATCTA
Source organism: Moricandia arvensis (assembly GCA_905132765.1). Lineage (NCBI taxonomy): Eukaryota > Viridiplantae > Streptophyta > Magnoliopsida > Brassicales > Brassicaceae > Moricandia > Moricandia arvensis. The sequence continues at coordinate 47,533 of CAJHQP010004150.1, forward strand.
GTAGTTCAAAACGCAGCGTTTCATACGTTTTGGACGAAGAACCAGACATCTTACCCATTGTTGAATCTACATGTCAGTTGAACACTACATGCTTTGAGTCCCTACAAAACGTACCCATTGATGGATATTGACAAATAAAAAGACGAACTAAAACATATCATCTATTGAGTTATACAAATGGCCCTCATAATTTCTTTAAACAAAACACCAAAGACGGTTTTCAAGATTGATGTTTCAAGAATTAAAATGAATACAATAATAAGATTTTCTTTCTCCATACCTTTAATGAGCCTATGATAGTTTGTTTTTGTTTATTTTATTATTGGTCAAGAGGCAGCCACTCCAGTTCTAGCTCTAGTTCACCAGATTCAACATTCTGAAGTTTGATTTGAACCTCTTGTTTCACTTTCCCATCTGCAATGTTGATGATACTATCCTCTATAAGAGCATTGTCGTTCGATTTAAGCCATTTCCCAATCTGCATATCTCCAAACATCTCAGGGTCTCCAAAAGCCATTGCAGATGTGATCAGTGGTTGGATATCAATCTCAGCTTCTCCCATTATATCATCAGCAGAGAATGTGTCATAGTCAAACACTTGCTACAAAATTGCCAGAAAAAGATGCAAAACAAAAAGTGAACTTAAGTTAAAGATTCAATCAAAAATAGAAACTGATTTGGATGTTAAGCTTTTTACCAGCTTCACTGAGCCATAGTCATGAGGAACAGAGAGCATGAGTTCCTCGTTCCAAACCGGGTTTAAGTTGCTCTTCATTACAGTTGTTTGTGCAGTCTGGTAATATGATGAAAAAACATCAACCATATAGTCACTATAATAATGGTAAGAACATATAAAGACTAAAGTATTCACTTAGTATACCTGTTGTCCTAGAGTCAACACAACATAAGGATCACTTGTCATCATGTCTCGGATAGCTAAGTTGGTACCCTTTTTCAGAGTCACCTTCAACAATCCAATAAACTCAACCATGCCTTCAAGTTGCTGTCATTGTTTCAACACCATGAATCACAATGTTCAAGTTCCATTGAGTTTTACTCTATTAGATTCAGAAAAAAGAAGCTTTTACCGGCTGTTTGGATGATGAATTTGTGCGGAAGCTATCGATAATATTTGTAGAAAGACTTGATGAACGATATGATGAACTCTTTGAACTAGAGGTCTTCCCTGATGTGATACGCAAGCTTGGTTTCAGAAACTCTTGGAACTCATATTTTGACCTGACATTAAGATTTGAGAGTATGAATGTCCCACTAAAATGTTAATGGCATTTGGTATAAACATTAAACTCTAAACCTTACCTGATAAACCTCATACGGTGGTCATGACTAGCATCAGGTCCAGGCTTAGAGGAACCATCAGGTATAAACGCCTCGTAAATTGAATTAGCAGAGGCGTTCCCTCCTATTTCAATCATTGAATCGACTTCCTCATCTGACCATTCATCCAATGTCACAGATAAGACCTGGAAACACCTTCCCCAACTATCAGTAGAACTTGCTAACGATTCATGTCAAGAAGAACTAGTGAAGCAATACAAGAAAAAACTTTATTCCGAAGGTTATGCTAGTTATTTCCGTAATGAAAATAACATCTCCACAAGAGCATTTGTAAGCATCTTAGTGCAGTGCAATAGAAATATTGCACAACACAGAAGGAGAAGCAAAGAGTGATCCATCACCTTTGAGACATGAGTGCCAAGGCTTCTGTGCACACCGCAACATTTTAAGCATATGAACACGCCGATATTTGCTGACCTGTAGTAGTTATATGTAGTAATTAAATGACAATCATACATTGTTAACTGTTGGAGAGTTTAATGTTATAGTTAACATATGTGAGAGAGTTTAGCAGCGAGGACATACGCCCACTTAGGATCTGGAGCGCCACAATCAGCGCAGAATCGGTTATCAGATTGAGTTAAAAGATCCCTTATTCTCCTTTTACCTGTGAAGCAACAAGGGTGAATGAGTCACAAACCAAATGAAAGAGTCCTATAAATCTCACTACAGTCTACAAACATTAAAATGATTATATGAACAGGCAAAAACTCATCTTCAATAAGAGAGTAATGATTAGGGAAGTAAAGCAGCGGTACCTGAGCTGGATGCAGAATGACTCATTGCTCTTCTGAAAAGCTAGCAACTATCAAACAGAGTCTCCTATACAGAACAAAGAAAACACGACATCACGGAACAATAATCTGAAGGAAACAAGAGTTTCATGATATGATTAAAGAGATCAAACTCTGGTTTGTCAATTTCAAAGCAAAAACATTTTTGGGGGAACCACGACCACATAACCACCAAGAGCATATGGTTTTCAATACCAGACACAGAAAGGGTTAAACCCAAAAATGTAGATCATCCCATATCCATTTCATAATTCAAAAAACCAGAGATTCTCTAATTCACTGGCAGGAAAACAAATCCGAAAGCGTTGATATTTAACCATTCCTGAAACGAACTCAACGAAGAATCCACGATACAGAATTTGACAGATATACAGAAAAACGATGAAGAAAGATGAGAAAAATATGAAAAGAATAAGAAGAACATGCAAGGAATTGGAACAATTGGACATATAGATTGGATTGAGAACGTCGTTCTTACCAATGAGATGAGATGAGATATGTTCTTACACAAACTTTTCAGATGAACACAAAAATAATTGTCGACAAATGACAACAAGGTTCTCTCTTTTACTTTTTATTTTATTTTTATTTATTCTCCATTTATGATTTGAACTGTAAAGTTGGGTAAGTTGTAACGATGCCATGTGAAGGGTCAAATACCAAATATATATCCATTTCCTTTCTAGTTGTCGTTGACTGGCTTTAGTAATAGGGCAAATTTTTCTAATAATTATTTTTCAAAAATAATTAAAATAAATTTTATTATTTTGAATATTTTATTTTGGTTTTTTAATTTTAAATATTATCTCGAAAACTTATCCATAATTTTAAACTCTAAATCTATATTAATTAAAGGGCAAATCTCCTAAATAACTTTTTTTGAAGTTTTTGTCACAAAAATAATCCTCAAGAACAAAAATGACAAATCTAACTTTTTTTTATTTTCAAAAAATTAATTTTTATTTTATTTTTTTTCAATTTTAAATCTCACCCCCAAAACCCCACCCCATAACTCTAAACCCTAAGTCTAGATTAGTTAACCCAAGGGTATAAATGTATATTAGTCATTTTGTTAAACCTTGGGTTCACTAATCTAGACTTAGGGTTTAGAGTTATGGGGTGGAGTTTTGGAGGTGAGGTTTAAAATTGAAAACAAATAAAATAAAAATTAATTTTTTGAAAATAAAAAAAAAGTTAGATTTATCATTTTTATTCTTGAGTGTTATTTTTGTGACAAAAACTTTTTTAAAGTTATCTTAAGGTATTTCTCTTAATTAAATTAAATAATATAAATATATTTTTACCTTCTTTAATAAAATCTATTTTTGATATTTTTCAATGGTTCGGCAGAAAGCAACTTTTTTTTTTGTGCACAAGCAACTTTTTTTTTTTTGTGCACAAGCAACTCTTCTTCTTGATAACTCTTTAAGACTAAACTAAGATTATTCTTTATAATTTGTCTATCAGCTTAATCTATATAACATATAAGTATTGCTATAAAACTGATCCATCATCCATCATAGTGAATATATTCATCAAGCAATTTTCAACTTGTTAGATGCTAATGTGAGGTTAGAGAGTGTTCTGGGTCCGACGAACAACAGAAACACTCCCAACAAAGACAGTGCCTTTAAAGTTGTGAACAGATCCAACTGTATAAAATGCAAAGGAAAAAACAAAAGAACATTAGATTTTTTTGATGCAGTGGTGTTTTTATAATCTTTTAAACAATGAGACGGTTTTGATAACTTGACTTCGACCAGAAAAGCACGTAGAGAAGCAGAACAGCTCCAATACCGCCGTGGAAAAGTAAAGCGGATGTTGCAGCTCCAGCCGATGATAGGAAGCTCTTTATGTCCGCTCCCAACCCGTGTAAGTTGAAACATAAATAAGAATCTATATGAGTCGGGAAACAAATGTAATGATGATTCTTCGGATTTACATGTCTGAAGAAGACTGACCCCAATCAGGAAACCGATGAATGGGATAACTATAAGACCCAAAGAAAACTAGTGAAAGCTGCTTGGCCGGAAGCTTCTTTGGAACTCCGAAGATGTGTGATATCTTAGCCTTTGGCCCATATCTTGAGTAAGGATCAGTCGGCTGTAGAGGAGGATGAGGCGCCTTCTCTGGACGTTCTGGTAGGTCTAGTTCTATGTGGCCAATATGAGTCAACAAAGAGTTCTCCTGGAAAAATAACACCGTTCATATTTCTGAGACGTTAAAAACAACTGCATTGGACCTGAAAGAACAGTACTTACCATAGAAGCATCTCCAATAGTTAGCTGGATCTCATATTTACCAGAAAGGTAGTGGAGCTTCTCAACCAATCCAAGAAAATCCTGAAGGGGAAAATAACATCAATCACTAATATTGTATTAGAACTTCATTTCTTTCACAAAACTAGATAGTAGCAAAATGAATATTGGTCAAAGAATTTATTCTGAAAAAAAATTCGAAGTGTAGTTTTAAGGTGCTTAACTAGAACTAATTCTGACTTTTTTTCCAGAAGTTTTCACGAGAAAGATATGCTCGACCTGTGACTCATGTTTCAGCTTGAGAAATGCCTGTGTGGAAGTAAGCAAGTCAAGAAAGTGCATAGAGCAAAACCATTTATAAAACAGAATCGGGAATAAACAAACCTGATGTGGCTTGAACAAATAGCCAAGTGGAGTAGTTAACTGGTATGACAGGCGTAGCTTTGGAGATGGTTTGCTGATAATGATACTTCTCCATCTTGAGTTAAATCTAGCCTACAATAGTTGCAAAAGAAAGCCAAGAAACAAAATGATGATAAGCACAACAAGAATGTAAATAATAATATATTTTATCTTGTAAGCAACAAATGATACAAAGACACAGGTGTGACATACTTCTTCAGAGATTCAACGCTCCCAACGTCACTGTCAGTTACAGCAATTTCTGCATTCTCAATGCTAATAGCTCCTTTGGTGGCTATAGGCACTTTTGTTTGAGCTTCGGTTATGTATACTTTTTCATGTGCCGACTCCTCTAGCAAAATCTGCAGAAAGCTTATCATGTTCGTAATATCTATTGCATATGAAGTCTGTGTGTAACAACAAAATCCAAGAAGTAAATTGCACTGTCAGCTTCAAACTTAAACTCCTGTACCCCCAAAGATGTAATGGAAGCATGTGAACCGGCTTAATAGGAACATTTACTAATGCGAGCAGAGACACTTAGAGCATGTTTAATGCAGGTCCCTTAAGTTGAGTCTATTAGCGTATGGTCCCTTATCTTTTAACTAAAAACGCTAAGGGACGTCTCTTAAATAAGGGCTTTAACAGATGTCCCTTAGCGTTTTTAATTAAAAAATAAGGAACTGTACGCTAAGGGACCCAACTTAAAGGACCTGCATTAAACATGCTCTTAGAGGAGATACATTATTTACCTGGTTGCTAATTACAGAAGAAACCTTTGATCCAGAACTTAGAGCTTGTGCGAGCTTCACACTAAGAGCTGGTGTGTTTATCCTTAAAACCTCTAAAGAGTTCTTAATGATTTTTTAGTAATAATTGAAACACAAGAACTTTTGTTAAGAAACTCCCATTTTGAGTGGTCCAATTAGAGTTTCTAAACAAAAGTTTCTTAAAAAAAATGAAACTTTTTTTAAGATAAAAATTATTTATTAAATAAAACATATTACAAAATAACATTTAAAACATAGATTTAAAAAAAACAAAGATTAGTACAATAATCAAGAATAATTCAGAAAAACACCCAAGTTCAGTAGTTGTTTTCATCACATCCAATTTTTTTTTTGTGTAGTTGAGAATAAGCCAAAGTTATCTTGGTAGGTCTCATATATTTCATTCAACAAGATTGAATCCACGTCAATTTCAGCAATTATTCAACATAATGTGGCTATTCAACCGTTGAAATAATTTTTTCAATAGGCCCATTGAATATAGTCTTATTGGCTGTGCATATTTCTTTTGATTTTATCTTCACCCAATAATTTGAATTCATTTATTCTATAATAAAATGTTTAAAAATAAATAAAAATTATATCAAAATTCAAGATTGTTTATCTATAGATAGTGACTAATCTCATTTCATTTGAATATAGAAAAAACTTCATTTTTCATTATAATCAAGAATTTTAGTGTTTTAAATTTTTTTGTTAAATGGATCCTAACAATAATTTTTTTAACATCCAAATGAATTAAAAGTAGTTGAGTAGGGTATCGAATTTTCTTACAACAAACTATTATAGAAATTTAGAATGAAGTGAGTGTTGAATAAATTAGGTGAAAGAGCGAGAAAATGACGTGGAATGTTAAAAAGGAAAAAAAAGAGTGGTGAAAACAAATTGAGAGTTGAGAAAGCATTGTGGATAGTCTCAGAGCAATCTCGTCTGGTATGGTCTACTTTGCTTTTTCAAATGTGACCAATATACACTCACCTTTCAAATTAACTACCGTCCAGTTCAGGTTACTTTCCTGTGTTAGAGAATTACTTCATATCAGTCTTTTGAGCAGTGGAGTTGTTTTTAGGTTGCAAGTTACTGGTAATAATTGGAACTATCCTCTTCTTCAGCTTCTTTCCATGTAGAGTGTAATGGCAAGGGTCCTAAAGCTACAAAATCAGACCACATTCTCCGTAGGAACATCATAGTTTGAGAGCTGATGAAGTGTATAGTCTTGAGAGAATCCAAGCCTGGTCTCTTAGTTTTTTTTTTTTTTTACTTTTTTTCTTAAAAAAAAATTAAAGGAGACTAATCGCGGGTCGCCATGTGTCAGTGGGATCCACCAATAATGCAAGAACCAAATAAGCAACGTCTCTTAATTAGGAGATATAAGGAACGGTTCTTAATGTTTTTGGTGGGTTCTCCCAAATAAAAAAAACCCAATTTTCCCTACGTTAATGCTGCTCTTAGTGGCCTCTTGGCTTCTATTTTTTTGCCTTAATCCACTTAGTATTGTTGCAGACCCATTGTATCTGATTCTCTAATCAAAAAGTTTCTGTGTGTTTGAGTTCTTGGATCACAAAATGTATAATTCTACATAATTTTTTTATTACCACTAAATCAAAAGGTTGTTTATGAATAAAATTCCTTATATTAATGTTGGGCCAATCCACTAATTCTACAGTAATTTTCTTCCCCAAGTCAATCCATTTACTAAAATTCTATCAAATTTTTGTAACAAAATATTAAAACAAGCTAGCTAGTGATCTGAATTTGCAGCACCAGATCTATCTGCAGCAACACTACCTTCCTCAGCATTCTGCAACATCATCTTCTCCTTCAGTGTCTCCTTAGCAGTATCATAAGTTGCGTGCAACCCAAACAAAAAGTAGTAAACAAGAAGAACACCAGTCCATATCGCAAACCTAATATACGATTTTCCATCGATCGAACCAAGAAGAAAGATGTTAATAGCGATGGAAGCCGAAGGCAACCAGGGAACCAAAGGAACACCCCAAAGCTTCGGAGCCCTAGCTTGTGCCACAAGAAACTTCATCCCAGCGGTAGACAAGAACCAAATAGGAACCGTAACGCAATAACCAATCCAAGCGTCCTGTTCCAAGGCCCAATAGACAGCAGTCGCGACCGAGGATGCAAGAATCAACCCCAAGAACACCAAGAACTTGTTCCGGTCACAGGGAGATGTTTCTCCGGTGACGTAATATCTCCTGATGAGGAGAGCCACGGCGACTAACATGAAGATGAAAAGTGTTGACACGGATAAGAGATCGGCTAGGATTCCTAGTTTTGTGAATAATGCGATGATAGCTGTCGCGGTCATCATAAACACTGTGGCGTTGATCGGTGTTCCGGTCTTTGCGTTGACATGAGCTAGCCATGGTGGCATCATGTGTGCTCGGGCGATGTGCGTCATGTACCTTGCTTCACCGATGGCTCCAACTAGCAATACGGTCGTCATACCTGCCAAATTCAAAGAACTTAAATATCAGGGTGGTACTTCTTCTGTTTTTGAAATTCATGTTTTCAGGAAAGATCTATATTTTAAAAATTGTTTTTTTTCTAAATTACATTTTTTACAAAATCAATATATCATTTAACAGTAAATTTTAAATTTCGTAAATAATTGTGTTTATTGAAATTTTATTAGTTAACAATTGTGCGAATAGTTAATTATAAAAATGATGTATTAATAACTAAATTTTAATATGTTTTTAATATGTGTAAGCAATTTACCTTTTTTAAAAACAGATAAAGTATAGTTTAAACCTAAAATTACGAATTTGAGAAAGAAATAAAACTTGAACTGATATTTTGACCAAATCAGAATCAGCGAACCAAATTGAAATTTCGGTTTTCAATTCAGGTTCAGCTCGGATCAATCTGAAGAAGTTAAATATTTTGTTTGTCCGGTCCGTTCAGTCCGAAGAACTTGTAAAGAATTGTATTTTCGGTTTGATCCTATAGTCAGTAATTAAAAATACTGAACATAACAAATTGAATTAACCAAAAACTAAACTAATCGAACTAACTGAAATTAATCAAAATTATCCTAAATTTTAATAAAACTAAACTGAAGTCTAATAAAAATTAAATATTTGGTTAAATTCACAATTTTTTAAAAAAACCGAACTAATCTAATACCAAACTGAATTACCGTACAAAAACCGTACCTGCACGCCTACTATAAATTAACTAGGATCACACAAGCTCACACAAAAATAAAATAATCGGCCAAACAGTTGTCATACCTTTAAGAGCACCAAAGGCGACTAGGTACTTAGCCCAATCCCATCCAACCGCAGAGAACGCTACAGAAAACGGTGCATCCGGATCAATCATCCCATACGGTTGCATAAGACACAACGCAGCCGCCATGAGACAATAACAAACCGTAGTAAGCACCATCGACCCGACAAGACCAACAGGAATGTCTCTCCCAGGATTCTTGGTCTCCTCAGCCATGGTTGCAACCGCATCGAATCCAATATAAGCAAAGAAAAGAACCGACGAGGATTTAAACACTCCTCTAGCTCCAAAGGGAGCAAAGTCAGAGTAGTTCTTGAGATCAGCTCTAGTGAATCCTGCTATGACGATAAAGAGAATCACGAGCATGTGGATGATAGAAGCGATGTAGTTGAAGACTGATGACCCTTTTGTGCCAATAGCGGCTAAAACGCAAATGATCACGCAGACGCCGACCGCGATTGGGTCTAAGTGGTTATAGTCTTCGTGGAGACTGTGAGCTATTATGCGGAAGTCGTCGGGTTTGTGGTTTAAGAGAGTGGCGAAGTAAGAGGTCCACGATCTAGCCACGGCGGCTCCACCGACTATGTATTGGAGGATTATGTTTCCAGCGGCGATGAAAGCCATGAAGTCGCCGAGCTCCACTCTCAAGTAGGCAAAAGAACCACCTGCGCACACAATGTAAAGTCCTGATGTTGTGAAAATATGACGTCTTATATCGTTACTTTATTGGCTTTCCCTTCTAAGTGAACATTTTTTTTCCCTTCAAAGAGCATCATATTGATGGTCCTTAGCACAGGTTCTTAGGAACAGTTAAGGACCAGGTCCTTAACTTTTCATCTGAAAAAGTTAAGGACGTCTCTTATCCTTAATTTTTCCTTTGAAAATTAAGAAACAGTTCTTTAACTGTTCTTAAGGACCTCCACCTTAAACACCACCAATAATCATGGTCTTAAGTCTTCTAATACGGTAGATACCAACAATTTTATTATTTACAAAAATCTATATGAAAAATTCATTTATACAGCCAAACAATCTTGTTTTTTGGTTAACCGCCACACAATCTATACATGCCAAACAACGAATAGCTATCACTCTAATAAAACTAGGCTTGTTCCATTTTGAGTTGTTAAATTTTATTATAAAACAAATAAAACATTAAACTAATTAAAAATAAAACTAAAACTAAAAAATAGATAAAGAAATATTTAAATTTTCTTAATATGTGTGAGATAACTGACACATCCGATCACGCTTAGTGGTCGGAGACTGAGTTAGTAAAAAAAAACTGACACATCCATCTATATAAATATAGAGGTAGTATTAGAGAACTTTTCACTATTATGAAACTATCTTGGTAATTAGTTCTGCTCTACAGATAATAATAATAATAATAGTAATAATAAGAAACATAGTATTTATTACCTGCGACAGGAATCTCGACGGCAAACTCGGTGTAACAAAACACGGAGAGCATAGCAGAAACACCTGAGACGACAAAGGACACAGCAACAGCTGGACCAGCACTCTCACGTGCTTCTTGTCCGGTAAGAACAAATATTCCTGAGCCTATGACTGCACCAACCCCAAACCACATCAGATCCCACCACGTTAACGTTTTCTTCATTTCGTGACCACTACGTGCCTTCATCTCGTGAATCTCCACCGAGTCTTGTGACCGCGTCATTACACGGTCTATGAACCGACTCGGTGTTTCTTTAATGGCTTTAAAATAATTCCCCATGCTTTTAAACGATTCCTCAGGGAGAAAATCATCTTTCGTGCATGAACAACCTCTCCGACGAAGCCCATCGTCACCATTTTCCGCATCCATTTTCTTGTTTCGGGTGGAAAGAAAAAAATATATTTTATGAAATAATCAGACTCTAAACTGTCTTTTTCTTTTTGAATCTGGAGTGAATGAGGAAAGAAAAATACAGAAAGAGAGCTGAAAGTGACATGGATACACAGTTTTTGAGAAGTTTTGGATCTTAAAGTCCGCCATACTTGTAGTCATTGTTATCATTTTGACCAATTTTGTGTAGTTTATTATTAACAGTTTCTACGTAAATAGCTAGAAATACTTGACGGATATTTAATATGGAAACCTTACAAAATTACCCATGAGTTGAATTCTTTAAGCTGTTTTGAAAACAAAAACGAAAAAATCATGTGCAATAAGAGATCCTTCAGACCAGACCACAACATACTTCAC
>CAJHQP010004151.1:0-58593 GCA_905132765.1 Moricandia arvensis
TGACGTCCTTGTACGAGTCTCCGCTAATCATCGTCGGTTTCATCCGAGCCAGTGAGATCACATTCTTAATTTTCTTGCACTTGAAGTCTCGTTGTATCCACTTCCAATTGATTGCTTAGTACCACCAATCAATCGTGAGCCAGGGTTAAGTGCACCTGTTAATTATTTCTTGTGTCACAAGAAATGCCTTCACGTGATGATTCTTAGTGGTAATGGTTATTAATTCTTCTTGTCATGGTGTGTCCATTAACTTTCACGCATTGGTGTGTGTTGTTTCTTCGACGGAAGTGACATCATGGCAACATCACTCGGTTGATCTAAGTTTGATCTTGATCCATTGGAGAAATTTGAGACCAGCCCCTTCTTGTGTTCATATGAGCTTACGCGTGTTTGTTTCCTCAGGATTTTGCTTCCCAATTATTGCAGCTTGGCTAAGGTGAGGGTTATTCCGTTAATCCCGTGCTAGTTTAGTACTACTATTATAGAAAGTCTAGTTACGAAACATGTTTTGTCTCGGTGAATCAAGTTTGACTGGAGTTTTGTTTGTTTTTTTATTCTTTGCCTAAACCGGAGATAGGGAATTAGATGATTCAACTGTTGATTGATATGTTGATGTTAAGAGACGGTTATATATAAGTATACATATAGTATGGATTGGTTAGTCGGATACAAGGAAGTACTTATGTATCGGCCTATTTGTGTGGAGATTACAGGGCGTACGGAGAAGCACTTATGTACCACGTATGAGCTGCGGTAGTATAGAGAAGCACTTTTGTACTACGTAGCAATTTTTTGTGTTGAGATTGCGGGGCGTACATTGAAGCACTTATGTACCACACATGAGCTGCAGGAGTATAGGGAAACACTTCTATACTACGTAGCATTGTGTATGAGGAGAATGCGGGAGTACATGGAAGCACTTCTGTACAACGCATACCTTTTGTATACATGAATATTTATATATCTATATCCGTATGAGGAAGATGCAGGGTGCAACGAATAGCTATGTACCTTAAGCGCATTGGTTGTTATGTGTGGCGCATTAGGTGTCGTGTTTGTTTCATGCTAGATCTAGGCCTACATAGTCATAGTGCTATGTACTGAGTCAGTGGTTTGCGGTTTAGCATCCCATACCTCACTGAGTGATTCCCCTATTACTCACCCCTCTCTTTCCCCTTTCAGGAGGGACTGATGAGCATGAGTGTTTGTACCGGATCGGTGTTTTTGGACGTTTATATTTCTCTCCTTTTCAGACTTGAGGATTTATGGTTTATTCGATATTTATTCGGATTATTTACATTTATTTGAAGTTATTTATTTGGAGACTATTGATGAGAATTTATAAATGGAGATTTCAGAGATTATTATTTATTATGTTATTTCGAAAATGCGGGTTTTATAAATCTACTTTTTATAAGAATTTCTAAATATTAAGAATGCAACATCTACCCTATTTAAAAGGTTCTACATTTTTTTGAATGCGACATCTACTTTTATAAGCTATTCTAAAACATTAGAAATACGAAATCAACATATAATTTAGAAGTCTAATTATAATAGAATCTAATGATAGGAAATGGTTATGATTTCTATAGTGCGTAGAAGGTACATTCTACAGTGCGTAGAAGGTACATTCTACAGTGCGTAGAAGGTACATTCTACACATGAATTCCAAAACATTTGGAAAAAAAATTCAAGAAAATATTCTAAAAATATTTTGTAATCTTCCAACTTGCCTTAAACGTGGCTAACCGATTTTACTTGTAAAAACATCAAAAAAGGTCGACTAAAACCCATTCTTCTTCAACAAATCATGATTTCTCCATAGATATTCATGTGATTATCACAAAATCTTCTTCTATGATGTTTATCTATATGATATGTGGTGTATGGGAATTAGGTGCTAGAGGATGGGTTTTTTTGGCTGATGACAAATGGGGTAGGTTGCTGGAATTGAGAACATATTTTTATAATTTTTTATTTGTTTAAATATTTTTAAAGCATATTTTTTTTAATACTGAAAAACATTTAAATTGTATGTAGTTTTATTAATCAGGGTTAATTTTGAGATTAAAAAAAATTATACTAATGAGACAAAATAAGATTGGTTTTATATCAAAGAGACAAATATGTTGTTTTTTTGTTCTGTTTGGCATAATTCCCTTAAATTTATAATATAAATTTGAAAAGATTAGATTTATCACTTTTTATGTAAAGTTTAAGTTTGAGTTTAGGATATCAGATTTAGGGTATATATTTAAGATTTAGTGTTTGGGGTTTATAATATAAATTTGAGAATCCATTTTTAAAATAATTTTAAATTTAAGTTTAAGATTAAAGTTATATTATGAAAAAACTGAAGTTTTAAAATTTATTTGAGATTTGTAGTGTATATAGGGTCTGAAGTGTTGTATGTGGCTTGAAATTATGTTTAGGGATTTAGGGTTTAAAGTACATCAAACTCCATATAATGCTATCACACTGAACATATAAACCTCTAAACTATTATATATAAATATTTCATAACAAAACTCTAATTATCATTTTTATATGAGAAATACCCTAAGATAGCACTAAAAAGTTTTTGTCACAAAAATAACCTTTTAAAGAAAAAAATGACCAAAATAACCTTTATTAAAGGGTTAACAAAATGACAAATATACATTTATATCCCTTGGGTTAACTAATCTAGACTTAGGGTTTAGAGTTATGAGGTGGGGTTTTGGGGGTGAGGTAACAAAATGATCAATATACATTTATACTCTTTGGGTTAACTAATTTAAACTTAGGGTTTAGAGTTATGTGATGGAGTTTTGAAACTGGAGTTTAAAATTGAAAAAAATAAAATAAAAATTAATTTTTTGAAAATAAAAAAGGCTAGTTTGGTCATTTTTATTCTTGAAGGTTATTTTTGTGACAAAAACTTCAAAAAGGATTATTTGAGAGATTTGCCATTTTATATTTTAATTTTACATTCAAACGTATTAAATAAAGTATAATTATTTTGAAACAAAGCTAATTTATGATATAAATGTACATTTAAACTAGAATGTCTTCACCATCCTGATTCCCTCCTTGCTCGTGTCCTCAAAGGCAGATATTTTCGACATATCAGCCCTATGGAAGTTAAGAAATCAAACTCCCCTTCTTATGGGTGGAAAAGCATCCTGGTAGCACAAGATCTCCTCCGGGAAGGCTTAAGGAAAACAATAGGCTCAGGCTATCATACTCGGGTGTGGCTGGTCCATGGATCCCCTCAGTTCCAGCAAGACCGGCCACTGATCTAGGGGTATACCGGGACCAAAATCTTCTGGTTAGCCATCTCATTGATCAGACATCACACCAGTGGAAAACAGAAATTCTAGAATCTCTGATAGACCCATGAGACATCCCGTTAATACGGAGTATTCGACCCACAATTAGATTCAAGGAAGACGGTTACTGTTGGATTCATACAAAATTGGGTTTATATACAGTCCGCTCAAGGTATAAGCTTGCATCACAACTAAAGGAAGACAAAAAATAAATCTATGCCTCGGAGCCCAGCACGAATATGCTAAAATCTCTAATCTGGAAGTTGCAGACTACTCGAAAGATCAAGATGTTCCTCTGGCAAGCCTTATCGGGGTGTATAGCGACATGTAGTCGGCTTACTGATCGTCACTGTGGTATGGATAGAACATGCCCCAGATGTGGGAACGCCGACGAAACAATAAATCACCTCTTATTCCTTTGTCCCCCGGCCCTTCAGACCTGGGCTTTGTCTAATATACCGTCGAGTCCGGGGTTTTTCCCGAGTGAGTCTATTTTTGAAAATTTTGACTACCTTCTTCTCCGTGCAAAAGCGAATGGTACTCCCGAGCATGTACTATCTTTCTTTCCATGGATTCTATGGTTTATCTGGAAAGCAAGAAATGAAAAAGTTTTCAACGCGACACAAATAATGCCCCCAGATACGGTTAGCCATGCGATTCAACAAGAAGAGGAATGGAAGTTTGCACAAGGGATATCCGGCAAATTAACCCCACCCGGATTGCCCATATCAAAAGACGAAAATGTTGTTGCTGAATCATCATTCCGAGATGCCAAGTGGATGCATCTTGGGTGAAAAATTCAAACATTTTCGGAGGTGGCTTTGTTTTCGATTTTGAACCAGGTTCTCATATCTATGGCTCTTGTGGGATGAACCAGGTCCTATCTCCCTTACATGCGGAGTTCCATATCTTGCTTATTGCAATGAAGAGCTCTTTGCAACTAGGGTTTACTTCGATGTCCGTTGAAACGGACTGCCTACAGCTAGTCAAGCTGGTTAATGAAGAAGAAGATTGGCCAAGTCTGGCTTCAGAACTAGATGAACTTGCCCATGTTCGCTCTGAGTTTACTGTTTTTTCTCTATCTCATATCATATGCAAGTGTAATGTAAGAGCTGATCTCCTTGTCAAAGGAGCACGCTCACAAAAGTCTATCTTTTCCCATGTAGACCCTTTGATTCCGATGTGGTTAACTCCACGAACTAACCTCTTCGGTTTGAATTAATAATACATGGTGTTTCCGAGGTCAAAAAAAAAACTAGAATGTCTTCACAAACTCTCCAGTTTCAATAGCTTCAATTGAATAGTTTTAGGAAAATAAAAATTAAACTTATAAAACATACATTATTTCATATATCATCCAATATTTACATAAACGAAAACAATTCCATAGAGCATCAGTCATTCCACTGTCAGAATATATCATCCAAACACGCTGTGTTTCAATTCAAGCTCAAGTGAATAGCAAGAAATACACGAGCAATGGAAGGAATGATTGCACGTAGTTGTGATAATACCGCATGTGCCTTAGTCCAATCTCTCTGAAATAATGAAAACATATATCAAACAAGGTTTAGAATATAACAAAACCAAACGTAGTTTATATATGACACAAAGGAAACTGGCAATATTAATACCATCACCTAGGCCTACACTAAGCCATATCAAACTAGAATTCATGCTAAGAGCTTACCAAGACAAATAGGAAAAGTAGGCTGCTCAAATGGGCCAGCAGAAGAAGGTTGTGTATGGTCAATAGATCCACTACAACCAGTAAACTAAACATCAGGAGTAAAAAGCAAGAGACAGACATCTTCCTGCCAGAAACACACAAAAAAGAAGAAGTTAATTTTGGACTTGATCAGAGAAAGGAAAGCAAATGAAGTTATGAAGTACCTAGAAAGCAACATAGTTCTCAGTTTTATTGAAAACTTTAAGATCACAGTAGCTTTTGCTTCTCGAATTCAAGTGATACCATATCAATATATTATCATGAGTATCCAACAGAATCAATTTCATAGAGCAGACTACAACTCTCTTCATCGCTTAAGTGTATCAACCCCCAAAAAAGCGCATTCATCATGGTTCCAAGCTCCCTCTCCGCTGTCCTAACAACCAAAGCACCATACTTTTAGCAAAGACAGAGACTTTGGTGTTTCTAAGACTTGGAAAAGGATTAAATTATCGAATTGAGACATGGAATGAGAATGAGAGAACAAACCATGAACTTTGTCTTTCGGCCAGACTTAGAAATTAGGAAGCTGTTCTTGGAGAATTATGTGTCATCTGAATTCTGGATCCTTCTTTCTTCCTGTTATTGTGATGAGTCCGTGGCTTGAAGCAGCCGTGCTTGGATTCACCTATCCTTCTCCTGAATTTAGATCGTTAAACCTTTCGGCTACTTGTCTCTGAAACGAATCTAACCCCACCTCCATTTGATTCGACAACTCGTTGCGGCTGCCGGCGATTGTTTTTATGTGAGAACATACATTATTGATGCTTTGATTCGAGAGAACTATGTGGTTTTTCTGATAATTTTTTTTTTTGTTTTTAAAAAGAGGGTTTCTTTTTATGAGAAATAGTGAATAAATAGTTAGATTGGGATTCCACAAGTGTGTATAAAGCATGTTTAACTTAAAGGAATTTGACTAAAATTTGAGGTATTTTACATTTACGATAATGTTTTATTTTGGATTTGTAATGATAAGACGTCTATATTTAGCAAATTTATGCCACAATTTTTTTTCAAGATAGCAAATATAGTGTTTTAAACTAAAAACACTATAATTAAAGCAAATATTGGTATACAATAGCAGAATTGTCTTAAATGTCATAATCTGGTGCTATTAATATTTACATTTCTTTTCATTGATGCTTTGATAGCAAATACCTGTTTAGAATTAGTGTCGATCGATGCCACATAGTGGCCTTCGACCGACGCTCCATTAAGATTTACGAGAGTGACTTATCTAAACCCTAAAGTTTGAGTTCATAACAAGCGCTTCACCAGAACCTTTAACATTCTATTAGTTTGCATTGCCTAGTCTACCTGAGAGTTCTCATAAATCTAATCCTTCCTAATAATCTTTACAAACTAAACCAATCTTTGGTTCACTTTTCATAAATCTGTATTTTCATCTAGCTTTATTTCGAAGCAATAAATCTATTGTGTGATCTTAAAGTTTCTGTGGATTTGATCCCTAAATACTACATTGAACCTCTTATTTGAGAAAGTAAAGTAGCTCATAGGATTAATTTGAAAGTGCATAATAAAAGATACATCAAATTTGGCGCCGTTGCTGGGGACTGTTTCTTATTGCCACTAGATTTAGTTTAGAATATAGTCTAGATTTTTATTTTACTATTGCTAACATATTCTTTTCTTATTCTTGATGACACAAGTACCCTTTGAAGAGAATATGGACTCTGAACGTCAAGAATTGATTGACGGACAACTTCCAACATCGATCGATATTTGTCCAACAACTTCGGCCGACACTCTCCTACTGCCATCGATCGATGTTGATCAGCCAAAATCAGGTAAGTCCGCCTATACTGAATTTATTAGTGAGGAAGTAGTTTTAAAAGATCTAAATGATCATGAACGCAACTAGGTAAGCCAAATCATTAATAAACAGGGGACTGCAGTCCCTGACCAAATTATCAAATCTCCGCGAGATAAGATTAAAAATAAATTACCAATGTTTGAATACTTAAACCCCAGCAGGACCTGTTCCAATAGGTCCGCTATTAGATTACTAGACAACCATGTAGGAAAATCTGATCTTAACGCTGAGTATATTGCTTTGATAACTAAGAATCCGTTCAGTGGTTTTGTCCACTGAACATCTGAACAATCACATTGAGCTTCTAAAACACATGGTGTATGACGATTTCAACCGTTGAAAGCTTTTCCCTTTCTCCCTTGTAGGGGAAGCCAGGAGGTGGCTAAACCTGCTACCACCAGGATCGTTAATGTGCTGGAATGACATCAGAAACGCTTTCATTAATCACTTCTTTGACGAAGAAAGATATTGGAAAGCGAGGAGAGAAATTTCGACATTCCTTCAAGGTGGCCGTGAATCCTTTAAACATGCTTGGGCAAGGTTCAAAGACTACCAATTCGCATGCCCACACCATGGTCTTTTGAAACCTTAACTCATCACACTTTCTATGGAGGACTAAGCCCAAACTATCAAACCATCCTTGATACAACTAGCAAGGGGAACTTCGGTACTCGAAATTCTCAGGACGCTAAGAGGCTGATTGAAAATATAGTTTAGGTAAAGCCTTTGAGAGGAAGGATACCGAAGGGAAGGAACCATCAACGTTCGCAGAAAAGAAGCACTTTGTCCAAGTTAGAAAGACTCTGGCTTCAGTAGCAGTTCTTCTAGATAAACGCATTCAATCCAAACAAAATGGCGAGAATGATGATATTTCTTCCAAGAGTGAAAGACGAGTTGAATTCACGGATGAGATAAATTCAAGCGATCAGCGATTTGGGGAAAACATAGATAGTTTCTCAAGGAACTACAACATAACTGGGAATAATCGTGAAAAAAAATCTAAATCAAGAATGGATCAAGTTTTCACAAGAAACCGTAGGGTAGCTGTCGACCTCGACAATAAATTGAACTTAATATAATCGTAAATGATGGAGAAATTCGAAACTTTGAGTGAGCAAATTTAGGGGTCGACAACCAAGTTGCAAATAACGCCATGTCTATCAGGAGAGAAGAAGGTGTCTTAGGAGTCATGTCAATGTTGTAGCCTTACGAAGTGGAAAACAACTAACTCCCAGCGCAAAAGAAAGCATCACCATTGATGAATTTACTAGAATTGCACATAACGAGAAAGAAAAATCAAACCCTGTTCACATTGACATTGATGAGCATAGTCCCAAAATTCTTCCCGAAACAAAAATTTCATACCGCGCTGACAACCTAGAGGAATTACCAACTAACTCGAAAGAGACATAAATAGGTGATCGCAATACCGTCGATCGACATCCTTCACCAAACGTCGATCAACATCCTTCACCAAACGTCGATCGACACCTGACCCCCAATCCGAGATTAGCTGAACCGTTCAAAACTAAGACTTACCAACATAGATCCCTTTTACCTATTAATAATGTGAAAGCAAAAAAATAGTTAGATCGAGCGATATGCAAGAAGGCTTTTGACAAACTAATCCTTGAGATGCCACTTAGTGATGCCATACATGTATCATCTGCAATCAAGAAATATGTGAAAGAGGAAGTGTTACGGGGATTTAGTGAAAAAAACATAGCATAATGATGGTCTCGGAGGAAGTGAGTGCGATCATTCAAGGATACACACTAGATAAACTTCCTGATCCTGGTGCTTTGTCATAGATTTCATCATCCACAATGAGAGATTCCAAAGATCACTCTGTGATTTATGCTTTAGTGTAAATGGCTAAACAGACGATCCTTTTGGCCGAGTCTATGGTCCGATTGGTTTGGTGGTTACATCCGATTTATCTTAATATATTTCCATTCCTTCTTCTTCTCTTTCTGGTTTTACACGAAGGGTTGTGATGGGTAGGTCCAAGGGTTGCGTCTCTAGGCTTGATGTGTACACACCCAATCCGTAAACCTAGACCATGGGTCGGTTATGCAGATTAGTCAGGATTGTTCCAGAGGAGGGATGATTATGCTGGACGGTCGGAACGTCCCAAAGGTTACGAGTGCCAAGAGTAACAAGTCACCAAAGGTTGTGAGTTACCAAAGGTGCGAGTAACAAAAAGGCACGAGATGCCAAGAGTTGCTAGTATCAAAGGGTGCGAGGACCAAGAGGTGCCATCGACTAAAAGGTGACATCGGCCAACGGTGCATGTTCTAAATGGTATCATTGGATACGGTTCTGTCTGATCCATATGATTCAGTCCATGGCTTGTATAGGCAGGAGATAGGCACGATTCGTTTAACCAGAGTAAGGAGTCGCAAGGTTCAATCGGTTGTCCAAACAATTTGAATGGGATTGGAGTCTTACTTGGTTGTATGGATCCATGCTTAAAGCCAGATCAGGTAAGGAAATCATGGGGCGAATGAGCCGGACTTCAAGAGTGGCCGGTTGAACCTAGACTCTATCCAGATAAGCGGATTGGCCTAAAGGGACAATACTATTCTAGTCATATTTTATTGTCTTGTTGGACTGTCTATCTATTCCAAAGTCGTGTGGGGGGTTGGTTGATCAACTTAGGATATGGTGGATAGTTTTTCTTTTTATTCAATGATTATATAGTTCGAGGTTTATCAAAGTTCTAGGAACCAAGCCAAGCATTGTAGAATCAACCATTCTGTCTTCGGTTAAGATTAATGCTTATGTTGTTCATGGTTCCAAGGAACTGAGGCTGATCGTGGTCAATCCAAGGAGCCATGAAGACTCTATCAGTGAGAGGCTGTGTGGTTAGATGATGTCAGGTTAGAGTCTATAACTAACTTCTAACTTTGACTCAATAAAACATTTATAATTTTTTTTTAATTTTTTATAACCGTTAGTATGGAATAAAACATCAAAATAACATGTTTGTTGCACCATTTTCTAACACCATTCTGAGGTTGAATGGAAAAGCTAAGTAGATTGATTACCATGTAACACCCACACTTGCTAAGAACTTCTGAAGGAACCAAAGCTAACCTCCAACCTAAGTAACTGTATTTGCTTGTTCTAGGGCTTGGTATACATAGGATCGAATTCCTCTTGCAAATCTGAAAGGTAAAAATACTTTACTTCCTGATCCACCTCTCATCTTTCTTCAGCATCTATAAAGAAACGATTGAGATGATTTCCTGAGATGCAGAGGGGTAGGTACAGTACCGATGACCCCATTATTCTAATTCAAAGGAATGATCACACATCGTTGGAAGCGAGGAGTATGTACATTATCGACGACCCCATTATTCGCCTACAACTTCGTCAAAAAAAAAATTTGAAAATGAGATAGCAAGATGGACTGTATCAGCATCATTGTCCGTTGAATTTGAGATATAAAAATATTAAGAGGAGAAAGAAGAGAGAGCAAAAGGATTAGAAAAGTTACATGTGGTTTAACCACTTGCTTGGGTAAAAGTCGATGTGTCCTTTGATCAATATTTCCAGGGTAAAGCATGCACCTTATATTATGTATTTAAATGAGGATAATATAGGGTATGTCAAATAGCTTCTGGTAGGGAAGATTGATTAGCTAAGCGAAGTATATGGAAATACTCTAGATGTGGCTGCAACAGAAACTTAGGTGAAACTGAGTTCTAAGGGCTGGTAAGTGTTTGTGTTTTCAAACCTTTCTCTGATTCACTCTATGTTTTGCCTGAGGGAAAAGCAAATGATAAGTCTGGGAGAGTCGATATGTCATGGTTTTTACCTGAATTTACCCATGATATGTATACGGTTTTAGAGTCTTTGTTATGCAATTTATATTGTTTTAGAGAATTTACAGGTTCATGTACTCACTGGAAGCAATTGGAGCTCTTGGATCACATTAGAGCATTGAAGAATGCTCAGCCGAGAACTCAAAGTCAGAAAAAGAAACGTCAAGACCATCGATCGACCTCTCACCCCGAGTGTTGATCGACGGTCAACACTTCTGCCGAGTTATTAAAGATTTGAAGAAATCATGATTCCACCCAGAAGTTCACTATTTGCAAGACATGTTCTGGCTGTGTTTTAGGCCATTTATTAGGTTTATTAGATATTTTGAAAGACACTTGTTTTACAACTCTATTGATACTTGCAATCTTGACGGCTACGCCGACTACCTTTGGAGAGAGAGATATATTTGATTATCAGACTAAGATCTTGAACTCCCTTGTTTTATTATTATTATTATTTCTATGCAATTTATTTATCTATTCATCATGTTTATCTCAATTATGTCTGAATAGTTTATTGTTAGATTTAGGGTTCTTCTAGGGTAATTAATGGCTTGCTAATGTTATAAAATTATTAGGGTTATTCTAATTAGTTCTTTGTTTAAGTAGATCCTAATGCTAAGTTGAACTTGATCACTTCAAAATTAGATTATAGGATGTTATAGTGCAAGCGAGAGCTTGGTTATACCCTGAAACATATCTTAAACAGTCTAAAACTCTAGTAACAACGAGAGTTGAACTAGAGAATTAGAGAACACATCAAACACACGAATTGTATCTTTTTGGAAGTAGTGTCGATTGATGCCATGCAGTGGTCTTCGATCAACACTCCGTTAAGATTCACGAGAGTGACTTATCTAAACCCTAAAGTTTGAGCTCAGAACAAGCACTTCACCAAAAACCTTAATATTCTATTAGTTTGCATTGTCTAGTCTACCTGAGAGTTCCTCTAAGTCTAATCTTTCCTAATAATCTTCACAAACTAAACCAATCTTTGATTCACTATTCATAAATCTTTATTTTCATCTAGCTTTATTTCGAAACTATAAATATATTGTGTGATCTTAGAGTCTCTGTGGATTTAATCCCTAAGTACTAAATTGAACCTCTTATTTGAGAAAGTAAAGTAGCTTATAGGGTTAATTTGAGAGTACATAATAAAAGTTACATCATTATCAAGGGCAATTTGACTTGATGTTGCCTTATTCGTCAACATTTCCTGCCTCCATAGCTCTCTGGTATGCCACCAGAGCATTAGTTCATGTTGTCCCAACATGTTTCATGAGACGGTACCAGAATGAGAGATGATAAAGCTATTTGATAGAAGGGACAACAACATTCAATAGGAATTTATCCCGAAGACTTCAACATTCCAATTCCTCCTTACTCACTAGGAAAGGAACATACAAAAAGGTTCAATAGGTAGCTTCAAGACCTTCACAATCGTCTTTTTTCCCACCAAAGAAGCAGGACACGACACCTCTGCAAAAGAAAATTAAAATCAGTTTCCCAATAGCTGTAAAATCAACGCCATCATAAGGATTCCCTATACCTACCATCAAAACTCAAAAGGTGGAAAACCAAGAAGGGTCATAAAGGCAAATCGCTCAGAACAATCCTCATCAAAAACAAGATGGAGTTTTCTTTCAGGTTTTGGTATTTTTGCAGGATATTGTTGTTACTTCGGGACAAGAGATAGAACGTACCCTCTCCACCATTAGTATGAGATAAGTAATAGGAGAATAAGACGTCACTGACCCATAAAAAGATCTTCAAATTCGCCAAGATTTTGAATGGGGATAAGGATTTTCCAAGTCAGTGCATTGATCTGACCCAGTGATACCTCAAGATACTCAGATATTTTGGTTATTAAGGAAGGAACCCTATCCTGAAAACCATAGGTCGATGGAAGAACCCAAGGAATCAACAGATCTTGATGTACCAAGGTAAACCTTCCTTTTCGACATAACCCAACCACCTATGGAAGAGGAAACGCACAAAGAGTAGCTAGGTTTACCTTCCATTTTAAAGCTTGATACCGAGAATAAAAAGCACTTTGGTCCAAGGGAAGATCAAGAAAAGGATACAACCAAACCCTAGAGTTCTACGAGAGAGGAATTAAGAGATTGCCTGGTGAGAAAGGGATTTATGGATTACAAGAATGGGTGATTCGAAGAAAACGAGATCACCAAGGGGAGAAGCGCAACAAAAGAAAATAGGAAATAAGAAGATTTTGTAATAAAAGGAAATCGAGATATAAAAGTAAGGAATAAAGTTGTTGCTCTTTTCTCGGAGTAGCAACCAAATAAGAGAAAACAAATCTAGATTTATGAGTGGAGATTCAATTTCCAAATGGTACTCTCCTCAAAGAAGGAAAGGGAATCTCTGACATATTCAAATAAAACCGAGGTTAGGATTTTATCTGAAAGAAAATCTCCATGATATTCTAACATTAAAACTTGGACCTTTCAACAAGGAAACTGCTCTTGCCAAGTACAAATTTCTGATCTGGAGCAATGGTTCATGCTTCCAAACAAGGCGAAAATCCTACGGTGGACTACAACCAGCCTATATAATATACGAAGCAAAACATGTGCCCATTGTAGCATCAAACTACTTAATTTATGGCTCATGCTCTAATCCATCGACTAAAATAGGGAAATAAATTACCCACTCCATTAAATCGACAATTCCTTTACCTTATCCAGCTACGCACTGTTCAAATCATACTACTAAAAGGCTACGTGCCACCAAAGCCCCACACCAAGAAACAAATCTCGTCATCACTGAAATGCAAGGATATGATTTCGAATCCTTTGAGATTACCCAATCTCATTAGGACATGAGCCTAGAAACGTTTATGAGATAGAAATCACCCCTCAACTAATCATAAGTGAATATCTACTCCCGTGTTCATATATGGTTCAGGCTAGAGCAACCAAGAAAGGGGTACTAAAGAAGCGACGTCCTGCTCATGATAGGCTTGCTAAGAAGTAATGATTCCGTATAACCAAGGTGTTCAAATCATCTCTTGACTTTACCTATGAAATCAACAGATAATGGACAAATTGCTGGGGATAAATAATCCAAGAAGTCATTAGTCTTGCTTTCGAGTAGTACACCGGCCTTCGATCCTTACTTAGAGAAATTCTGGCTTTAGACCCGATTCCATCCCTATCTTTGGGTAAAATAAAAAATTTCTACTAAAAAGGTTTCATATTTCAGGATATAGAAAAATTTAATCTAACTTTTTTCCTATGAACAAACTATATAAAAAGGACTCAGACCCTAGAACAATGTATCAATGATTCTAAACAAGGAATATTAGAATTAGGTAGGTAGGATTAAATTTAACTATCTAATAGTAGATTGTAGTCGATCTTCTTTTGATCAATACTTTTGATCCTTGTTCATGGGACTAAAATCTCAAATGAGACAAATGGTAAAAAGAAAATCTACAACAACCTAAAAAAATCTACATAGACCAAATAGAAGAAAATTACAATTTTGCCATTAATGAAGAGACAACATGAGCCATTGGATCATTATATCTATGTTTTAATCTTAGCCACACAATTTCACACATCTCTCATTCTCTCTCCTTCAATCTCTTTCTATTTTTTTAATCTCAATCACTCACAACCACACAATCCTTTTTATCTCATTCTTTCATTCGAACATGTACAACTAGTATAACTCGTACAACTAAACATATTAAATATTCTATAACTAGTATAATTTACACATGAAATAAACAAATAAATATTCTTATTGATATATAATGAAAAAAATCATCTATTTTCTTTGAGTTTTTTCAAAATTTTATTAAATTATTATATTACATTTTTAATTTTGCATTATATACTTTATATTTCAAAGTTTATTAACTATATTAGTCATATTATTATGATAAACAAATATCGAACATATTCTTACTTAGCCATGATGTCAAAGTATTGACACAACCCCTAAAACTAGACATATAAACAATTGAGATAATTTTTATTACATATTAGACGAGTATTACTAGTACAACTGGTATAAATTTAATATTTCAGAAATTAACAAAATCAATTTGGTATTCTTTATGAGAAAACAATCAAATATCCCAATTGGTATGTACTCAGAAAGTTTCTTTTAATTTATATGAAGTTTTGAAACAAAAAATTGAAAATTATAACACAATCACATAATTTTGCATGATCTACCTTATACTTTTAAGGTTTGTTAACGTCTTTGTCCACATAATTTTTGGAAAACATACATCAAGTGTATATTAACAAAATTTATGATTTCATTGTATTGGGGCAAATGCATAAAAAAGTGGTACAACTGAGTTAAGTTGAAATTTTATGTGGTACAACTAATATTTTTTAGTTTACTGCCAAAGTACAACTATGTACAAATCGGTACAACTCAAAAACTAGTACAACTATATACAAACCGGTACAACTAATAAACTAGTACAACTATGTAAGAATATGTACAACTCAAAAACTAGTTCAACTACGTACAAACTGGCACATCTAGAAACTAGTGGACACCACTGTCGAGCTTCCTCTTCTTCCTCACGACTTCACTCTACTTTGCCGCATCTCTCTTCTTCTTCACTGCATCTTTCTTTTTCTTCGTTGCATCATCTCTCTTCTACACAATGGAGTCCTTCTTTTTGTTCATCGTCGGTGAGTCACTTTTACTCATCGATGACGCTCCTTCCTTTTCATGTGACTTGTGTTTTTGGAACCATGGTTGAATATTTATTTAGCTCCGCATCTATTTTTTTTGCATTAAGAGCAAAAATATGAAGATGATTTTTTTCTATAAATAGTACAACTAGTATAACTAGTACAACTTGCAAATAAATCATTATTGAAATCAAATATTATTAAAATATACTATCCATGTATTTGATACATGAAGGCGAGAGAAGATTAGACCAACATGTCTTAGTGGTTCTACATCATCTTTTTTTTCTAGCATCTTCATACGCTCAAAACATAAAAAAAAAATCACCATATTAATTATAAAGTTGTACTAGTTATACAAGTTTTACCTGTATCAGTTATAATGGTTATACTCAGTTTATTTATATTAGTTATACTAGTTTTACTAATTTGAGTTGTATCAGTTGTAATAGTTGAAGTTGTACTAGTTGTATTAGTATTATTTTGCGTTCTTCTTCATCTTGAATCTAGCAAGTAAAAGATGAAATTTGATTTTAGATAAGATATAATTGATTAAATATGACTATGGGTTAATCGATTTGAGATAAAAAAGAGAAATTTGGTGGATGGTTGAAGAAATTTTTTCATTTTGTTTTAAGGTGAAAGAATATTAATGGAGAAGAAAAAGAAAATTGGGTCAGATTTTGGATCTGAATTTGGGTTATATCTGGGTAGGATAGTAGTGGTATAAGTTAGTAAATATGTTAAGTCTTTAGATTTTATGGTCTTTTCCTTACAATTTTGAATTATTTTTAATTTATTTTTTAATTAAAAATAGAAGAGGTCTATTTTAAATTTTTTTTATCCCTTGTGTCTCATTCTAGCATTTGATTCTTGTTCATGCTAGTGTGTTGATTACTTTTCGTTTCTGTAAAATAAACAAAGGACCTAAAAAATATATACCTTTTTTTGTCAGCTCATAAATATACCCTAACAATTATTAGAGTTTCCAATTATTAATATCTGTGTTCAATTCACCCAAACCAAGTCAGCATCCACGTCTATTTGGGTAAACAAGATTGCAAAATTCCCAATTTATTTGACAAGGAAAAAAAAAGAAAAAAAAGTAAGAACTTTCTGGCATCAGATAAATTTATAAGGAAACTCAAATAGTATAATTACTTACCAACCACGCAAACGGCGGGTGCGAGTGATTAAATCTGATTATCCCATAGAGAGAGAGAGAGAGAGAGAGAGAGAGAGAGAGAGAGTTGTAATTGACCGGAAGCAGTATCGATAACGAATAAGAGAAAGAGATTTCCTCTGGGTACACGCCTTCTTCTCTCTTTGATTCTTTTGGATGTTTGATTCCTCAATTTTAGTTCTTGACCCAACTCTAGTCTCTAGGTTACCCTTTTCGATTGGGATCGGAAAGTGTTTCCCTTTTTTTTCTTTTTTTTTGTCTGATTCTTTATAAGTATTTCGATTCTGGATTTTTGTGTGTTTTGTGTCAATTAGCAAAGCAAGAATCTTTCATGACGACCGATTTCACATTGACGGATAATGACGAAGATGCTTTCGTCTCTTCAAAACAACTCCTCTTGCTTGCATCTGTTTGTTCCGGCATCCTCATGTGCAAAATTGTAAGTCTTTTTTTTTTTGGTCCTTGGTAGTTAGTAAGATTCTGGATTTTCTGACAATTTGTTTTTTGTTTTTTTTTTGTGTGTGTGTGTTGTCCCAAAGGTTTATGACTTGACTGGTTTCATAAGTCCTTTGCTCTTCAGTGCTTATGGAAAACTCGACAGCAAAGTTAGAATGGAATGGAACAACAGGTCTTAAATTTCTGTATCAGATTCAAGATTTTTTTTTTATTTATTTTAGCTAAGAGATGTTTTTCTTTCTTTTTTTTTTTTTTTTTACAGGGGATTCTCAACGTTCCATGCTGTTTTCGTTTCTGTTGCTTCAATCTACCTCCTGGTTATATCAGATCAGTTTGATGAGAATGTTCATGGTGATTTAGTCATCAATAGTACAACCAGGCTCTCGGAATCTGTATTGGGGGTGCGTATTTTAGGCAATAAAAATCATCTTCTTTTCTGTGCATGATCAAACTAATCTTATCATGTCTCTTAACAGATCTCCTTAGGCTATTTTCTAGCTGACTTAATGATGATCTTTTGGCATTTTCCTACTCTTGGTGGTATTGAATATGTAAGTGTCCAAGCATATCATTTATTATTTTCCGTATTCGTTAGTAAATTTTGTTGGTACACAGTTAGCATTGAATTCCAGTATGGATTTGTATAAGCTAATGTTTGTTTTCTACTATTACCCATTCATCAAGGTTTTCCATCACTGCTTATCGATGTTCTCCATCATTCTTTCTGTCACAAGTGGACAAGCACAATTCTACATTTTCATGGTTCTCTTATCGGAGGCCACAACCCCTTTTGTCAACCTACGGTGGTGAGTTTTTCGGATTTAGACACTCCATTTAAAGGTAAGGTTCGGTCTCTAAACATCAATCGTGTGGATGGCAGGTACTTGGATGTTAGTGGTCAAAAAGGCTCTAAGGCTTACACACTCAACGGAATTGCCCTCTTCTTGGGTTGGCTGGTAATGTTTTGATAGACCAAAACAACCTCTCTGTTCTAGCATCTGGAGAATATTAAATCAAATGTAATTGCTTCTCTTACAGGTCGCGAGGATCCTTTTGTTTATCTACTTCTTTGTACACATGTACTTCCATTTCCATCAGGTAACCTCAGTGCTGAGCTTGAGTTAAATAAACATATATTTCTAGTGATCTGAATCTTAAGTGTTGTCTTTTTTTTTGCAGGTGAAGCAAGTGTTTCCACTGGGATTTTACAGCCTTCTTGGAGTAGGACCGGTCCTGTCGACTATGAATCTTCTTTGGTTCTGGAAAATCACCAAAGGATTGATCAAAACAATCTCCAAGGCGACGAGAATGAAAAAACAGTGATGGTCAGAAAAACTCTGCTTGACTTGAACAAAAAAAAAAAAAAAAGATTTCGATTGCATTCACTTTGATCTGTTCATGAAAAAAAAGATTGATATCGTGTTGTGACGTGTCTTGGAAGCCTTTTCGGTTTATGAGACTAATGCCTTTCTATGGTAATTGTATATTCACAACCTTCAACTGTTTCTTAGGTATTCAACTTGTAAAGTTTTAAGCAGATCAGTGTTTCAGGTCACTCAGATTTTAGTGTATGCTAATTTTATCTTGCATACGAATGGTTTTAGGCTCGGTTTTGTGTAAACCGAGTAATGACAGATACAAACTTTAAATTCAAGTTGCAAGCAGAAATTAGTTAGTTGGAGGGATATAAGATTCTTCTATGGTGAATTTTAGTCTTATGTAGGGATGGGTACTATGCAACGACACAAGAACTCGCTGAACAAATAAAATGTAACACCCCTATCTCTAAAGCCCAAAATTTCAAGAGAAAACTCGTTAGATACATAGCCTTTTAATTCGTTTGGCCTCATGGAACTATTGTTGGGACACAAGGGTATATCTGGTTGTGTAGACATGTGTCCTTAACCCCGTGCTGAGAAACCACTGGTTGTGTTGTTGGGTGAGGAGTGTGTTACATAAAGTTACAAAACAAAATAATAAATAAAAAAATGTATCACCTTTTGGCACATATCATGAGTGGGTGCTTTTCTTGTGCATGCACGAATAACAGTATCAACTAAATGGTTGGGAACATTAACATTTTTCACCGATTTATAAACCTAGAAGACAATTGAAAAACAGTGCATTGCACTATTAGACACATTTTAGTGTTTCTTTACACTTGGAGGCAGGCACAAGTTGATGGAGGAGCACTTTTGATGAAACCAAAGTTCTTTGTGGTCGAAAATTCCATCTCTCCTTGCTAATTGGTAAATTTTCTTTGGTTGAGATAGTGTTTAGTTAGTAGGAAATTTTAGTTTTAGTTAGTTTAGATATATAGTAGCTAGTTTATCTTAGGGAGTTATTATGGTAGGTGGTGTGCTATTTTATGGACTGCTGAGTTAGTAAAGCGAACTGAGATCGTAGGGTTAGGGTTAGTTGTAGTCAAGGTTCGAATACGCGGCCCCCGACAATGTATACGCGCCGGAAAAACGGTCGGCGGGATGACACCGCCGCAATTTCAACATTTTTGGTCCAAAAATCAGAAAACATAAAAAAGGGCAAAAAATTGCTCCTTGTTCGACTAAAATCAAGTGTGATATGTTATATTTATGGTATTCAAATGTAAAAGATAAGATAAATTATATAAACCTGCTATAGAAATGTTCTAAGAATTGGTGACGGCGAGGATTAGCGTTGCAGATTTTGAGTTGGAGAAGATGATAGAGCGAAATGTCTATTTTACCATTCATTTAAGCCTAAATCGAGGAAAATATAAATGATGCGTATACTGTTGTTCAAACCTGTTACCTCTAGGTACTTAACCACCACACCACACGTTATATATTGAGATAAGTCTAACATTATAACTATATACTATCTAAACTAGGCGCCGATTAATCCCCATCTAATCACCGATTAATTGATTCGGCGCTAGACCCGGGTCAACCGCACGTATTGCGCCAAGTGTAGTTCCTAACAGGGGTTGTAGTATTTCCATCTTATCCTATATTTGTTTTTTTCCTCAAATTTTAAGATATATGAAGCAATTACAATTTGTTATATTAAACTGTAAATTGAAAAGCTCATATATATATATATATGTATATATATATATGTGTTTTTGTGGACAATTTATAATAGATAATATATAGTTAAAATATGTTAATTACATATTGAACTTTTTTCATGTTAAATGAACTCATAATCAAAATTGTTTTTTATCGTTTTTCGCTTATTTCTAACTTGAACAAAAAATCTTTATAGAAAAAGATATTAATTATAAAAAATGTTGTGGATGAAGTATGGTGAACAAAGATATCAATCTTACAAAGCTTATGAACAAAATATTGTGGACAAGAATTTGTGGACAAAGTTTCGTGAACGAATTATATAAAGATTTAAAGCTTCCGTTCCACCGAGATAGCATGTGGATGGTTGTTTGTAGATATTTAGTGTTTGAATGAAATATTGTGAAGCATAGCGATGTGAATGTGTATGGTTGATGTCTTATAAATTTGAAATATTATAGCATTTTATTTTAGTTTATTTAAATCAGGTGTGATTGTGGACAAAAGAGTGGTGGAAAAAATGGGTTGGTTCAATTAAGTATGTATTTTCATATTGTGGAGCAGAGAGATGTGGAAACGGATGGTGATTTTAATATATTTTAGCATCTTATTTTAGTTAATTTAGATCAAGTTTGATTGTGGACAAAAAAGTTGTGAACAAAAACAGGTAGAGAACACGTGGATGAATGGTTATAGATCAGGAATATGTGAAAGAATTTTGTGGAGCATAGAAATGTAGATATGGATGGTTAATGTCTTATGACTTTTTATAGGGTTTTAAACTTTCATTATAACCAATTAGTATTAAATTATTGCATTTAGACGTCACTATGAGTTCAATTTGTAAATTATTCAAAATAGCAAGTTGCTTCATAGTGATTCGACAAAAGCTGATGAAGCTGTCCGAAGATTATAAATGGATTAATTTTAATACATGGAAGCTTGGAGTATAATCGGAAGATCTAGGACAAAAAATGAGGAGAAATATTCATTATATAGAAGTTGTGGGGTCAAAGTTGTAGACTTCAAAAGCTCAAGGACTAAATGTGCAGAACACTCAAACTTGAGCAACATTGGCTTTGTCGACAACGAGGAGCACCAAAGTTGAGCAACATTGGCTTTGAAGACCTAACCACTCGAGGTGTAAAACCTAATCTTCCAGAAAACGCAAGAGACGAGACCCATCATCGTTGAGCAGCCCAATCAGTGTGATCGATTCAAAACCTTTCAATAGCGACAAAAGCTAAAATGACTTGTGGTCAGCGAGTTCGTGCAGTCCACCATCGTCTCCGCCACAGCAATGATATAATATAGTTTAACCACTTTTGAGCTATAGTGTAAGTCCTATTCAGAATCTTTATCTTATCTTATGTTTCGAGTTTGTTTTAGGGTCTTTCAAGGTCTATGTACGTTTTGGAGTAATGTGGAGATTATGAAGTCATTTGGAACCTAAAGATGAAGAAACTTGTAGCTGTCCAGGAAAACATAAGTCAGTGGTGAGATAAGTATGTTTTGCCCGACACCTTTTTGGTATCGCTCTACACCGTCAGGAGTACATGGGTCGACTCTATTTCCAGAATCAAGTTTGGCCTAGAAATTTCTAAGTATTACAAGATTTCCTTTGGCCGAATTATAAACATACATGTATAGTTTTTATAGCCATTATAATAATTGATTGAAACTCCAGCATTTTTATCTCTAGTTTTTAATGCAATTCATTCACTTTATCTTTATGTCTTGCTTAATTATGTTTGAGTATTTTACTTATTAGATTTAGGGTTTTCCAGGGTTTTGATGAACTTATAAAATATAAAACTGCTAGGGTTATTTTATTTGATCCTTCACATGATTGTTTTTATTACTTGTTGCTAGAGTAGCTAATTAGAAACCTGATCATAGGATTAATTGGGACAAGCGAGAGCATGATCAATTACCTGAATCTAATTCTATTGAGCTAGGTTGTTAAATACAACAAGAGTTGGCTTAGATAACTTAGTTAACAAATCAAACTGGATCTCAATGCTTGTCTTGAACTATTGAATTCACATACGAGAGTTCGAATTCTAGGATTTATACATTTGATTAGACTCGCAGCAAGAGTTGAATATCTTATTAATTGAATTTTAGTTCTAGGACGGTTCTTATTAAACCCTTAGAGTTGTGTAAGACATGACTAGTCAATTATTTGAGTACTCACATTACGCATACAACAATTTGTAATTACCTGAAGAAATATCCATACAACATAATAATTCATGACCGGGCCCGGTCTAATGCCAAATCGAATCAATTAAAACACATGTAAAAAGCGTTTTACAGAAGGCCTGATAATCTACTCCAGTGGTCCTAACATCCAGTTCCAAGCTACCCAATCCTTCATAACTAAGGTTACCTGCAAAAACAACAACGGAGTTGGGTGAGTAATCTAAGATACATAGTGGGTTGTCCGCCTCTACCCGACTCCTAGTGACTAACACATACAAACCCAAAATAATAATCAATTAGTCAAAACAACAAGTAAAGGAAATAACCATCACTTAAGTATTCCTTCGTGGAAACCCAAGTGACTCACAAGTAACCAATAAAAAGTAACAAATAACATTCAAGCACTTTGCCTAGCTAACACAATGGATGTGTTACCGGCCTACTGATATATGTTGTTATTTACCAGTTTTAGACAATCATTTGGACCCTATTTGGAGTCTACTATGTGTGTCTGGACTGTGTTTTAGAGTCTTTATAGGTCAATGTACATTTTGGAGCATTATGGAGATAATGGAGCTTGTTAGAGCATTCAGAGGAGATATCTAGTAGCTGTTCACAATCAGCTAAGTACAAGTTGAAGTCAAGCATGACCATCGATCGACAGAGCATCCTTGCTGTCGATTGACGGCCTACTCACAGAGTATTGGCCAACTTCAAGCCCAAGTCTAGACGATTACGAGAATGCCCTTGAATGAGTTTTGACCTAGTTTATAAAGGTTCTGTCATGGTTTAGGTAGAAGGGAACACACAAAAGTATTACCTTACATCTTTTTGTTTTCTTAATAGTTTTATGGGAGAAGATCTGAACTCTTTCAGAGATTTGTATTGGAACCCCATTATTTATTCTATGCATTATATTATTCGGTTTATCATATTTTTTTATGATCATGTCTGAGTAATTCTCCTGTTAGATTTATGGTTCATAATGGTATTGATGAACTAGCCCCAAAATGGGATTGCTAGGATTAAGAAATATCAATCTTTGGAATAGTGTTTAATGCTTGCATTCTAGTGTAACTAACTAGAAACCTGAACTTAGAACATGGACAACTACGAGCGTAGGTTTTGTGCCAAAATTGATTTCGTTGATCTAGGTTGTTAGATACATGCGAGAGCTGGTTCAATTAACCTAGCAGACGAATTTCATGTCTGATTAGCATCGATTGACACTCGGCCTTAGCTGTCGATTGACAGTCTACTTCTCTGTCCCCATATGAGAGTTGAGACAAGAGGGGGTCAGACTAGTTAATTAATGTCCTCGCATATTAATAATTTCTGCATCCTATCCACTATAATTCACTTGCCTGAAATCCTAGATATATCGTGTTCCATATTTGAATCAACTTTACTTATTTAGCAATTTCCTTTTTGGATAAACTACAATCAAACCTCCTATTTATAGTTTGCCTAGCTTAGCCATTAGGAATACATAAATCTATTGTGTGCTCTCACTCTCTATGGATTCTATCCCTAAGTACTACAATTAGACCTCTCTTGGCAAGAGTAGTTCGTAGGGTTAATTTGATAGATTGCCTGCTTTAAAACTAATCCTAACCCGCATGCTGTCACGAACCCCATAAACTAGACCTGATCAAAAACTAATTTTATCACTCAAGACCTAGGACCACAAAATCATTCTTCCTCCACAGAAGGGACACTGATACACTAAAATTGAGTCTTTTATATTGTCAATCTATCATTGGTTGTTGTAGTATTTGAGATTCAATTTTAGAGGACTAGTTTACACTTCATTTCTATGCGATCAATATCAAGCTAGAAAAAATCGAAGATTTTTAAACTAAGAAAGTGTAAAAAGCAAGTAACAGATTGGTTTAAGGTTTTCAGATGATTAAGAATGCTAGCCTAGGGTGGTTCGATCGGGTGTCAAACACATGTGAGCCAAACAATTATTCAAGTTCAGTTTGGTTCAAGTCTAGAACTCGAAGCACACGAATAGATCAGCCCACTCTCGTGGAGCTTCACCTTTTGTCGATCAATCTCATTACCTAAATTTTACTTTGGAATGGGATGCGATGACAAACATTAAGATCAAGTCCTATTTGTTCACAAAACAAACTAACATCTACTTTTGCTGGCTAGGGGTGCGAGGCTCATTCATTCAATGTCTAGCAACCTATAACACTTTTGATGAATAGATTAAGCATAGATTCATACACTAAATGATCAAATTAGCATATGCAATAAGTGTTGCAATGAATGAAGACAATCAAAATGTTAACTTATTTATGTTTAGCTCACAGATCTAACATCCTAACACCCTATACTCAACAAGCCGAGTACTCAGCCATGAACAGAGAAATCACAACAATCCAGAGTGAATAAAACATGGAATACGGTTGCAAATAAATATAAACAGGCTTTAGGGGGTTCTTCTCTAAATCGAGAGAGATGGCCTTCTCCATTTACAAGGTAAGAAATCGCAACAATGAAAAGCTCTAGAGTCTAGTTTTTTTGGTAAAACTAGCCTTAAAAAAAGGAAAAGGAAAAAGAGTATATATGGAGGCCACTGGCGGCTGGGAGAAAAAGATGGGATAAATAGGGAAAATCCCAAAATATCTTGGTAGTTTCCTTAAATATGTCGAGTGGCTACTCTGTTTAGGATCACCCACCCGATTGCTTTGTCTGGATGCTCCACAGAAAAACTCCATTTTTCATTATTTCCTTCATGCTCCTTTCCAAAGCTCCACAACCTACTCGAGAGTTAAAATGACTCGAAAGAACTAGAAAGACTCAATAAAGACTTGAAAATCAATTTGAAAATATATATTCAAGATGTCAAATACCATATATCAATTCCCCTAGACTTAGATCCTTGTTTGTTCTATAAAAGACCAAGTTTCCAAAGATGGGAGCAAGGTTTGAAAGTGTGGGAACTCTCCCATTCTCTGTAACCATACTTTAACCATGAATATATAAACCATACAAGCAATAAAACTAGGACAACACACCCTTACCGAAATCACACTGACTGCTGTTCAAACCGGCCCAATACTCTATATCTCAAACCTTCAAAAACAACACCTTCTGGACAAAACTCCTTACATTCAATTAAGAATGGCGTGAGCTTCTCATCACATGCATTATTCAGGGTATACGGTTTTAGGTGTAAAACATGCCATTTTATGGTGGAGCTATATAAGTGTTTAGGGGTTACAATTTCTTTGAAGAGGATGCATGATATCGCACAAAATCGCAAGAGAGGATGGATCTATTGATGTCCTTATTTTTTGCTTTGCCTTCTCAATAATCTTCACACTCGGCCGCTGCTCTTCATTAAGTTCACAAGAGGAGCGTTTTCCTTGAATTTTCTTTCCCTTCTCCATCACTTTATTTACGTTTTTTTAAACTGAAATACTAGATGGAATGAAATAGTGATGGAAAAGGAGGTAACACTTATGTATTATGTCCCCCTTTGGTTCTGATCTAATATTTTTCTGATTTTGCCTCTTTTTGGTCGGAGCACCCGTTCAGTTAATAATGATGCTCCCCTTCGACTGCTCTGTCGTACTGCAACAGTAATGAGTAAGAGACTGCGTTGATCCTTTCTCTCCGGCCCTTTTGCACATATCTGCACATAAGATAATGAATAACAAAATGAATGAGGGTGGAATAAAAACTTAGGGGTTCAAGATGGGTACTATCTCAAAATGAGCTAGTCCCTCAAGATCAACAAGATGAATACGAAGAATAAGAAGTCTTTAGTGTAATATCGTTTCCCTGATCTAATGCCCATGACAAGAAGAATTGCAGTAAAAATTAGATTCAAGTTAAATGGAGTTAAGTGTTTCCAGAGTAACCTCGAGAAGCGAAACCTTCCGGAGAAAATGAGTTAAATGTCAGGGGTGTTCAAGGTCCACATGTGTGTCTTTTGTTGCTCACAAGGTCACTGAATAAGATAACTAAAGCATGAGGTGGTTAATGATCATCCCAAAATAAGTTCCTAATTCCAAAAAAGTTTTGACTGACTCGGTCCTAAAAACAGACTCAAAAGAAACACAAAAGAAAGAAACGAGTTAGCAAACGACAAAGACCCTCCCCATGCTTACTTCACAACATCTCAGTGTGAAAATAAATCAGAGAGAAAGTGTAAACAAAAAAATAATATTATTTTTTCTGGTCGAGATACTTACCTTAGTGGAACGGGCGCTCCACAAAAATTCTGGGTGCTCCATCGTAAGATCTTCACCTAGAGTTGCCACTCTTTTCAGAGGGGAGGGTGCTCCGTTTCTGCAACCAAGAATTTTTGAAGTATCTCAGTTTTTTCTGCTTTTTGATATGAGACTCAATAAACTAAAAAAAAAGCAAAACAAAAACAAAACCAAAGTATATTTACACTTACCGATGGGTTGCCTCCCACCAAGCGCTTGGTTTATGTCACTAGCTTGACTTTGTGGTATAGCTTAGTCGGGGTGAGCATGAGGGCATGTTCCAAAACAAACTCCACAGTCAGACATGTTCAGCTTCAAAACTTTGTTCAAAAAATCCTTTGACAGAAACTTCACCTTTCTCCTTAAGCTCATGTGTCATAATAGCTCTAACTTTAGAGAAGGGTTTAGAGGTACCTTTGCAATTTACCTCATGCTCAATGGATTTCTGATATAGTGTGTTTTAAACATAC
The DNA here is from genome assembly GCA_905132765.1 of Moricandia arvensis. NCBI lineage: Eukaryota > Viridiplantae > Streptophyta > Magnoliopsida > Brassicales > Brassicaceae > Moricandia > Moricandia arvensis. The sequence continues at coordinate 26,986 of CAJHQP010004151.1, forward strand.
TTTGATTGTGATTTATTGATCTTTCTCATGCAATTATAGGGTATTTACAACTCTATTCGAGACATTTCAGGTATAGAAGAGGCTGTGGAACTTTGGAGGGAAAAATGAAGAAAAAGGAGAAATTTGAATTCTGTCCCGGAGAACAACCCCAGTGATCAAGCAGAACCTTGATCACCCGTGGAGATATTTTAGGAAACTGCAGATTCTCTTGGGATTTACCCTAATTCTATTCCCCCTTTTTTCCAGCCGCCACAAAACCCTATAAAAGAGAAGGCACGACCATGAACAGAGGCAGACTCTTTCAGCTCAGATTTATTTCATATTTTTCAGTAAAAACTCTTAGATTCAATACTTTGTAAGGGAGAAAGGAATCTTCACCATGTTCTCGCGATTAGAGAAGATTTTTTGAACCCTATTTTTAGTTTTTGATTTCGATTTATGGAGTATTATTCAGTAATCCTTGCTGTGTTATTTACTATGATTGCTGAGTAGTCGATCTTGTTAGTTTAGGGTGTTAGGGTGTTGGATTTATTAAGCTACACACAAATAAGTTGTATGTTCATTGATAGCCTTTATAGTAAACTTATCTTAATGCTAGCATGAATCTGATCACTTTATGTTATATCTAGGGTTTCATCTATTCATTAACCGTGTTATAGATTGCCTGAACTGTTTAGAATAAGTATTATATCCCTAATCAGCGAAAGTAGATATTAGGGTGTAATATGAACTGAGTAAGCCTGATCGTTACTGTTCATAGACAGAACTCGGAACAAGCGACAACTTAGTCCCTGGGGCTGTTCTCTGAAAGGAACAAGCGCCACGACAGTGGGCTGTTCTAGCCATTGATCAATGTTCTGGGCTCGTTCTTTATTCAAACTTTGATAATTGTGTGGCTTAATGATATCTAACACCCGTTTAATCACCCTAGACTAGCTTTTCACCAAATTAAAACAGCTCAAACTGTACCTTGATCTCTGTTATTTTCACTTTGTTCTCTGTTAAATCTGAAAGTTTTAGCTAAGAAACTAAAATCTAAGATATAGTGTAAAACGGTCCTCTGGAATTGAATCTCAAGTATTACATCTACAACTGTTAACTTGACAGTAGCAAGATCCGATTTTTAGTGTATCAAGTTTTGGCGGCGTTGCGACGGGGACCAGCTTTTACCTATATTTTCTTGGTTTTATACTTTCTCTAAAACATCTAACTTGCTCTATTTTCTTGTTTCAGGTAATGTTTCAGGTGTATGTCAAGTAGAAATACTCTAAGCAACACCTCAAGTCCATTAATCACCCTCAGCAATCAAGAACTCGCAAGATTAGAAAGGAACAATCGAACTCAATCAAGACCTACTCACGCCAACATGGGCGATCACAACAACGAGCATGATCTCACTGCTGCAACGGCCCTGATGCAACAGCAGATGCAGCAGATGCAACAGGCCTTGCAAGCTCAACAAGCGGCTGCTCAACAGCAGCAACCAGCTCGGATTGGAGAAAGAAATCTTCCGAGAAATTTTCCAACCACTCCCTCAGCCATTGCTCCTCCACCCTGTGCTCGGCAGGATTTTGAGATCAAAGCTTCCATGATCTCTCTGGAGCAGAGAAAGATGTTCCATGGTCTCCCGGCAGAAATACCAATGGAACACATCGAAGCCTTTGAGGAGATATGCGCTATGACTCGCTCAAACGGGGTTTCACCTGACTTTGTCAAGTGTACGCTGTTCCCGTTCTCTCTTGCCGACAAGGCGTCAAGGTGGTTGAAATCATTGCCGACTGGCTCTTTCACTACATGGGAGCAGGTTCGAGCCGCCTTCTTGAGTCACTTCTACACCAAGGCGAAAACGGCTGCTCTCAGGAACAAGATCTCCTCTTTCAAGCAACACGCCAATGAACCCTTTAATGAAGCATGGGAGCGGTTCAATGACATACTCAGAGAATGCCCTTATCACGGGTTTGATCAGGACTACATCCTGGGGGTTTTCTATGATGGTGTGGATTGGGAGTTCCGCAATGCATTGAACTCTGCAAGTAAGGGAGAATTCATGACTCAAACAACTGAAGGAGCGTTTGAGCTGATAGAGAACATGTCTGCTAGCTCAGCCAACAAGAACCCAGAGACTGATCGCTCCAAGAAAGTCAACAACATTGATTTGCAATGGAAAGATGAGCTCACTGCCAAGGTTGATCTGCTCCTCAAGAGCACGAAGATCAAGTCTTGTATATGGAGGAAGCTACACCTGAGCAGATAGCTAAGGACCAAGCCGCAAAAGATGGAAATAAAGGAAATGATCACCAGGAAGTACTCTACATCAACAGTCAAGGGTATGTTCAGAACATGAACTACTATCAGAACTCAAACAACAGGAAAAACCCCAACCTGCTCTCCTACCGGAGCAACAACGTAGAGAATCCTGGGGATCAAGCCCAGAAAAATCAAGCTCAAGGTGCTACTCAACAAAGAGGATTTCCCCAGAATTTTCAGGGAAAGACCTTCGTCTTCAGTCAGTCTCATAAACGTTTCCAGAACCAGGATCAACACCAAAACCAGCAGAAGCATCAGAGCAATCAGCAGACTGTTTCATCTCAAGCGGACAGCGGGACGAGCTCAAGGTCTTAGGGAACATGATGCATCAGCTGCTCCAGAGTGAACAGGTTCAGGTCAAGGCGTTGAACCAGGCTACCACAAAGATTAACAATAGGATGGACAACATGTTCACTGAGCTGAATACCAAGTATGACACTGTGAGCAGCCACATGAGACAGATCGATATACAGCTAGCTCAAACAGCTGAAAGTGTCAAGAGGCAGCAAGGGACACTTCCTGGAAAAACTGACAAGAATCCCAGGGACTGTAATGCAGTTGAGCTGAAGAGTGGAAAGCAACTCACAGACCCAGTACCTAGGAGATTTACTGCAGCTGAAAAAGGGAAGCAGAAGGAGACAGAACAACCTACAGAGGGTGTTCCGGTTGAAGAACAAGAGAGAGAACAACCCCAGAGGTTGTTCCCGAAGAGGATGTCACACCTGCCACGACTCCTCCTGCTCGAGTCTACACCCCTAAGGTGCCCTATCTTGTTCCAGCTAAGAAGTCTCGTAAGGACCGTGAAGAGATGAAGTGTTCGAAGATGCTTGAAGAATTGACGATCAAACTCCCTCTCCTTGACGCGATACAGATGATACCCTCAATGCGAAGTCTGATGAAGGGGTTGATCTCAGGAAATGTATCAGGGGATAGCGAAGTGTTGTTGGTCTCAAAGGAATGCAGTGTTGTGCTGCAGAACAAGGTGATCAAGAAACTGGGTGATCCGGGCAAGTTTGTTCTCTCTGTCCATATTGGGGAAACCACTTTCGCATGCTCTTTATGTGATCTTGGCTCCAGTGTCAACCTTATGCCCTACTCTGTTGCTAAGCGCCTGGGGTTTACCAAGTTTAAGCAGACCATGATCTCTTTGGTGTTCGCTGACAGATCGATCAAATTGCCAATGGGTGTTCTCGAAGATCTCAATGTCCAAATCGAGAATACTGTGATTCCAGCCGATTTTGTGGTTCTAGAGCTTGATGAAGAACCCAGAGATCCACTCATTCTGGGACGTCCATTCCTTTGCACAGCTGGTGCAATTATCGACGTGAGAAATGGGAGGATTGATCTCCAACTGGGAGACATCTTGATGAAGTTTGAGATGGATAAACTGCTCAAGAGACCAATGCTGGATGGGCAAACTTTTACTGTGGATGAAGACAGTGATGTGTTGGAACATCAAGAAGGAATGATTGAGGAGATCCTAGCCGATGATTCACTCGAAATCGCACTGATCAAGGCTGAAGTTGAACAGAATATCGTGAACATATACGCTGCTGGCTATGCAAAGATGATGGACTCCTGCAAGAGCATGGAGAGGATGGTCGCTTATCTGAGCTTAAGCGAAGGAGAACAGGTCAAACCAGCAGGACCGACTGTTCCTATCGACCAGCTCAAGGACCCATGGAGCGAGCTCAAAGCTCCGAAAGTCGAACTCAAGTCCCTACCCGCGGGACTCAGGTATGCATTCTTAGGTCCAAACTCCACATATCTTGTCATTGTGAACTCTGAACTGAACAATGTGGAAATTTCCTTGCTCTTGTGTGAACTTAGAAAATATCGAAAGGCATTAGGATATTCACTAGACGATATTCCTGGAATTTCACCTGATTTATGCATGCATAGGATACATCTAGAAGATGAACCAATGACTTCTGTTGAACATCAGAGGAGGTTAAATCTAAATCTAAAAGATGTTGTAAAGAAGGAGATAATGAAACTTCTAGAGGCTGGTGTGATCTATGTGATCTCTGATAGCAAGTGAGTTAGCCCTGTTCATGTAGTTCCTAAGAAAGGTGGAATCACTGTGATAACAAATGATAAAAACGAGTTGATACCTACTAGGACTGTCACTGGACATCGCATGTGCATTGATTTTCGGAAATTAAATGCTGCAACTCGCAAGGATCATTTCCCTCTTCCATTCATTGATCAAATGCTTGAGAGATTGGCTAACCATCCATACTACTGCTTTTTAGATGGTTATTCAGGTTTCTTTCAGATCCCCATCCATCCAGATGATCAGGAGAAGACGACGTTCACTTGCCCCTATGGTACATTCGCCTACAGGCGCATGCTCTTTGGTTTGTGTAATGCTCCAGTAACGTTTCAACGTTGTATGATGTCCATTTTTACTGTCTTAATTGAGGATATTATGGAAGTATTTATGGATGATTTCAGTGTCTATGGGAGCTCGTTTTCTGTTTGTTTGTCAAACTTGTGCAGGGTGTTGCAGCGATGTGAAGAGAAGCACTTGGTGCTAAACTGGGAGAAGTGCCATTTCATGGTGAAAGATGGAATAGTGCTTGGCCACAAGATTTCTGAAAAGGGGATCGAGGTGGACAAGGCAAAGATCGAGGTGATGATGAGCTTACAGCAACCTAACTCAGTCAAGGGTATCAGAAGTTTCCTGGGATACACTGGTTTCTACAGGAGATTCATCAAGGATTTCTCCAAAATCGCGAGACCACTCACGAGGTTGCTCTGCAAGGAGATCAAGTTCGACTTTGACACCGACTGCTTGATCGTGTTTCATACGATCAAGGGTGCCTTGATCAGTGCTCCGATTGTGCAACCACCAGACTGGGACCTTCCCTTTGAGATCATGACGGACGCCAGTGACTTCGCAGTGGGAGCAGTGTTGGGTCAGAGAAAGAACAAGAAGCATGACCATGGATGAAGCACAATGTCGCTATGCAACCACTGAGAAGGAGCTCTTGGCGATTGTCTTTGCCTTTGAGAAATTCAGATCCTATTTGGTTGGCTCCAAGGTGATAGTACACACTGATCACGCAGCCTTGAGATAGTTGTTGACAAAGAAAGATGCCAAACCACGTTTGATGAGGTGGATCTTACTGCTCCAGGAGTTTGACCTAGAGATCACGGACAAGAAAGGCATTGAGAATGGTGTTGTAGACCACTTGTCCAGAATGAAAATCGAGGAACAAACTGCTCTCGATGAAGGTCATCCTGTGGAACACGTGTACTCGATCAACCTGCGCGGAACAAGGGAGCCCCTGTTCTCCGATGCTTGTTCCCCCGACCTAGAACAGTTCGTAGCAGCGATCAAGAAGAGGTACCCCAATCTGCCCTGGTTCGCTGAGATTGCGAATTACTTAGCCGCTGAGAAAGAGCCATTGGAGTTTGCTGGTAATGAGAAAAGGAAGTTCTTGAGAGATGCTTGCCATTACTTTTGGGATGAGCCTTACCTATATCGGCACTTCAAGGATGGAGTGTTCAGGAGATGTGTAGCTGAAGCAGAGTTCCCAGGGAAACTACATCACTGCCACGGTTCATCCTATGCTGGGCACTTTGCGACCTTCAAGACAGTTTCGAAGGTACTTCAAGCTGGCTTTTGGTGGCCAACGATGTTTAAGGATGCTCATGCTTTCATCTCAAGGTGCAACGCATGTCAAAGACAAGGGAACATCAGTAGGAGGAACGAGATGCCTCAGAACTTCATCCTGGAGATCGAGGTCTTTGACTACTGGGGAATAGACTTCATGGGGCCCTTTCCTAAGTCATTCAAGAATGATTATATTTTGGTCGCGGTGGACTATGTGTCAAAGTGGGTTGAGGCGCTGGCCAGCCCCACAATTGATGCTAAGGTGGTGGTCAAGATGTTCAAAACCATTATCTTTCCAAGATTTGGGATTCCTAGAGTGGTTATCAGTGATGGAGGCACCCATTTCATCAACAAGGTTTTTCAAGGTTTGTTGAAGAAAAATGGTGTCAAGCACAAAGTAGCAACCCCTTACCATCCGCAGACCAGTGGTCAAGTTGAGGTGTCAAACAGAGAGATCAAGAGTATTCTTCAGAAGACAGTGAGCACAACGCGTAAGGATTGGTCGCTCAAGCTAGACGATGCTCTCTGGGCATACAAAACAGCCTACAAGACACCTATTGGGACCACCCCCTACAACCTGGTCTATGGTAAGGCGTGTCACTTACCTGTGGAGCTTGAGTACAAGGCAGCTTGGGCTCTGAAGTTACTCAACTTTGACATCAAGACTGCAGCACAAAGGCGTTCCATTCAGCTCAAAGAGCTAGAGGAGATTAGGCATCTGGCCTATGAAAGCTCCAAAATCTACAAGGAAAGAACAAAGGCGTATCATGACAAGCGGATCATCAACAGGAATTTCGCACCAAACGACCTTGTTCTGCTGTTCAACTTAAGGGTGAGGCTGTTCCCTGGCAAGTTGAAATCAAGGTGGTCTGGCCCCTTCACCATCAAGGAAGTCAGACCCTGCGGAGCTGTTGTGTTGCTGGACACGAGAGGAGGAGAATTTGTTGTGAATAGTTAGCGCTTGAAACCATATCTTTCTGACACAACCATCGCAGAAGGTGAAGAAATTCCCTTAGGCGATTCTCCTTCCCCTTGATCCTCCAACACAAGTCAAGCTAATGACTTAAACTAAGCGCTTGGTGGGAGGCAACCCACTGGTAAGTGTGTATATAATTTGGTTTCTTGTTTTTGTTTTTGCTTTTAGTAGTTTCAGGATTAAGCAAGAAAAACCCGAGTTACCACATTTGGAGAACAAGGCAACTCGGAGAACAAGGTGACCCTATTCTCTGAGGTTGTTCCCTGCCAGGTAAGTGACTCGAAAAAAAAAAGAAAAAAAAGGGTGGCCTTTATTGATTTTATTTCACACCAGAGACGGTGTGAAGTAAGTCTGGGGGAGGCACTTATCGAGTCTGCTGTGATTTATTGAGTCAGTCCAACTTTGTGGGAACTAGGACTCTATTCTTAACTTCTGTGTGCTTTTAGTTATCTTATCCAGTGACCTTAGTTGTAACGAAAGATCTACACTTGGACCTGGAACACCCTGACATCATCACTTTGTTCTCCAGAAGCCCTCAGCTTGTAATGGTATACCTGTATAACTTAACTCCATCTAACTTGAGCCTAATTTTGACTGAAATGCTTAGAGTGATCAGCACTAGAGCAGGGAAACGGGATCACACTCAGGACTCCTTATCCTTTCATCCATCTTGTTGTTCCTGAGTGGTTGACTCATTTTTAGCTGGTTCCCACCCTAAAACCCATAACCTTTCTTCCACCTTCATGCACTCTGTTATTCTAATTGTCATGTGTAGAATTGTGCAAAAAGGTCAGAGAGGAAAGGATCAACGCAGCCCTAACTCGTTTTTTCTGCATCGAACCAAATATTAAGGGTGAAGAGAACAAGGCAGAAAGATCAAGGGTGAAGAGAACATGCAGTTGATGAGAACAAGCTAATCAGAAAGACCATACGACTGTTCTCTAAAGAAAGGAGCAAAGAGCCCTAGGGAATCAAAAGAAGGGCATCGGAACCATCAGAGACACCAAACATATCTGTAAATACCCTCTCTCATCATCATCATCATCAGTAAAAAAAACGATATTCTCATTGATGATTGAGAGAGGAAGAAACAATGTCTCTAATTGGGGGAAAACATATCGGTGGGGAACAAGTTTGAGAGATCAAGGTGGGGAGAACAAGCAAAACGAGTTAGGTTGCGGAGATCAATGGATCCATCCTCTCTTACAATTTTGTGTGATCCCCTACATTCCTCTACAGAAAATGGTAACCACTGAAACTTGTAGCCCCACAAACAGAAAAAGCCTGTTCATACCTAGCGTCGTCTACCCTGTCTAGTGCTGTGATAAGATATGCTCATGCCACTCTTAATTTGAATATAAGGAGTTTTGTTAGAAAGGTGTAACATTGCAGGTTTGACACACAGAGTATGGAGCCGATTTTGAACAACAGTCAGGGGTGTTCTGGTAAGGGTGTGTGGTCCTAGATACAACTTGTATGGTTCAGAGATTTGTGGTTAAAGAATGGTTACTGAGAATAGGAGAGTTCCCACACCTTGAGTCCTGTCTAGCCTGTCTAATGCTTGAAATTGTTTGAGGACAAACAAAGATCTAAGTCTGGGGGAATTTGATATAGTGTGTTTTTAACATACTTTGATTGTGATTTATTGATCTTTCTCATGGAATTATAGGGTACTTACAGCTCTATTCGAGACATTTCAGGTATAGAAGAGGCTGTGGAACTTTGGAGGGAAAAATGAAGAAAAAAGAGAAATTTGAATTCTGTCCCGGAGAACAACCCCAGTGATCAAGCAGAACCTTGATCACCTGCTGAGATATTTTAGGAAAATGCAGATTCTCTTAAGATTTACCCTAAGAGAGAAGGCACAACCATGAACAGAGGCAGACTCTTTCCCCCTTTTTTCCAGCCGCCACAAAACCCTATAAAGGAGAAGGCACAACCATGAACAGAGGCAGACTCTTTCAGCTCAGATTTATTTCATATTTTTCAGTAAAAACTCTTGGATTCAATACTTTGTAAGGGAGAAAGGAATCTTCACCCTGTTCTCGCGATTAGAGAAGATTTCTTGAACCCTATTTTTAGTTTTTGATTTTGATTTATGGAGTATTATTCAGTAATCCTTGCTGTGTTATTTACTATGATTGCTGAATAGTCGATCTTGTTAGTTTAGGGTGTTAGGGTGTTGGATTTATTAAGCTACGCACAAATAAGTTGTATGTTCATTGATAGCCTTTATTCTAAACTTATCTTAATGCTAGCATGAATCTGATCACTTTATGTTAGATCTAGTGTTTCATCTATTTATTAACCGTGTTATAGATCGCCTGAACTGTTTAAAATAAGTATTATATCCCTAATCAGCGAAAGTAGATATTAGAGTGTAATATGAACTGAGTAGGCCTGATCGTTACTGTTCATAGGCAGAACTCGGAACAAGCGACAGCTTAGTCTCCGGGGCTGTTCTCTGAAAGGAACAAGCGCCACGACAGTGGGCTGTTCTAGCTATTGATCTATGTTCTGGGCTCGTTATTAATTCAAACTTGAATAATTGTGTGGCTTAATGATATCTAACACCCGTTTAATCACCCTAGACTAGCTTTTCACCAAATTAAAACAGCTCAAACTGTACCTTGATCTCTGTTATTTTCACTTTGTTCTCTATTAAATCTGAAAGTTTTAGCTAAGAAACTAAAATCTAAGATATAGTGTAAAACGGTCCTCTGGAATTGAATCTCAAGTATTACATCTACAACTGTTAACTTGACAGTAGCAAGATCTGATTTTTAGTGTATCAATTTCTCATCACACTTGCGCGATATCAACATCATTATAGGATCGCCCTTGACCCTTTTCTTCTACACTTTTTTTTCACCTTTGCATTCCCATTGAGTTCTTGGTAAAATAATGTGGACCTCCATCCATGACTTCCTTGATCTAAAGTTTTTCACCAAGCGGCTTCTTATTACCAACCTTCATATATTCTCAACAAACCACAAAGATGCAAGAAGCGTGTAGTGTGGGAAGTCTGGTGAGGACAATGTTGTACAAAATCTTCTTGTTGATGTTGGAGAAGGAGACTTTCTTATTAGGAATATCGATGATTGCTCCCACTATAGCCATAAATGGCCTTCCAAAAATCAAAGGCATCTCATAATCCTTGCTCATCTCAACAACCTGAAATTCAATATGGAGAATACGGTCCCCTAGTTGGACATGAAGGTTGCAAATGGTGCCAAAAGGGACTACTGTGGAAGAGTTTGCAATAGACAGAGTCAGCTAAGAAGGTTCAACATCTTTAATGGCCATATCGTCTACAATCTCCTTTGAGGCAAGTTTAACACTAGACCCGAGTCACAAAGAGCTCCCTTAAATTCCACTCTCGCGATGGAACATGAAAAACAAAACTTTCTAGGGTCATCAACCTTAGGCAATACCTTCATTGATGGTGCAATGCTTGAGTAAACAGTTCCTTAATTTCCTCTTGAGTCTCTCTACAATTTTGCAAGAACATATGCAATGGCCGAATCTCCCAAGCCTGTTCAAATGTGAACTTTTTAGGAAGCCTTTTCACCATTTTCCTAAATCCAGCCAGCTTCTATGCACTAATGGGATTCATCATATGTCTAGGTGGAACTAGATAGTGAACCTTAGGAACATATACTCGAGCTGGTGGAGTCTCAGGAGCTTCAATAAGAGCATTCGCTAGGAGCTAGCAGGGTGTTCGGTTCTTTTGTTGCGCCATAAGCGGTCTCAGTAAATAGCTGCTCTATTCCATTACAATGCTCAACCCTAGGATTTTTACTGGGAACATCCTTGCTGCCTCTTTACACTCTCAGCTGTTTTAGAAAGCTGACCACCAATCCTACGCATGTGGCTGCTCACAATATCATATTTTGTATTCAGCTTGGTGAACATGTTGTCCATCCTGGTGTTGATGTCTATGGTAACCTGATTAAATGCCTTGACCTCTTGATGGCTCTAGAGCATCTGCTGCATCATGTTGTTGAGGTTTTTCAGCATTATGTTTGTTGCTGATCACAACAAACATTTAACGTCCTAAACAGACTAAGCCAGCTCATAGAGATAGCTCTCATACATCCGACACAAGGATAATATCGCTATAAAAGAAATCCGAATTTTGGTCAGCACTTCCAGACAACTTAAATATTGTCTTTGGAGAGATGCTCGATTCCTACCAGACAATTCGTAGAAGCCGAGAACCTATCGCAGACTTTAAATCGGTATCAAATCAGGTCAAAAACGATACATGAAACGTAAATCAAAGTAGTCATCGCACCCCCTAAACCGTCACTAGGACTAGGTGTTGCCCTTAACCCAACACACTGGTCTCTAACATCTCTAGGCATGATATAAAAATTATATGAGATCCCAAAATATGTCTCTTCGTTTGTATTCCAACGCTCATGAAATTCTGAAAAATCTGAATTTTCAATCATTCTCATCTAAAACGAACAACAAATATAATGATCTACAAAAAAGTTAGATATGAGATGAAAACTCATACTCTTCCCTCTACATTCACACGAATACAACATGCCCTTAAAAAGTGAAGCACAATTCATTAGAAAGCAGCCGCGAACGGTAGAGATTCAAAGCCAAACGCGGCCAGTCCCAAAAATGTAAATACGGCCTCACTTGGCCAGCGCAAACAGACAACAAGGCTAATCTCCAGGCTGGCAAAGGTTCAATATAAAAAGCCATCAGCATCAACATGCTCGATAATATCTACACGTCACATAACTAAACCGTAAAGGTCTCATTTGAAAATAGATCGTAAGAATCTTAACTCCATGACGAACTACAAAAGGCTTGATCCCTTCGAGAAGGGTACTTAGACAGCCTTTACAAGGCGCAGCCCCAATCTTATTGCATTCCACTCCTAGGAGAGTAAGTAGACCACTTTCAACAGACCTTTTTAACCATTAATTCCGCTTAACTTACCTGACCTGCCTGACCGCTCGCAAGAGCATTGCAAAAATTCTTGCGAGCTGGGGTGCTAATTGTTGGGGTCAAAATCAGTCCCGTTGGAACCAATGCCTCAAGTTCCCGAGAAACATTTGTTTTCTAAAAAAGAAAATAATAATGCTGGAAACTAAAACTTTGTATAGATTCAAAAAAGAACTATACGACAAGTTATCGGGAAAGACCCTCGAGCAATGAAATGATCGAACCAGCCGCGTCCAGCACGCCTGACGGTGAGTTGAATGGACCAAGTCCAACTAACATTCAGGCGAGTTGGGAGCAGATCGCCCATCTCGTCAGATGGCGAGTTGGATTGCCCTCATCCAACTCGCCATTAGGCGAGTTGGGTCAGTATCACCCGTCTCGGTCCCGAACAGTATCTCCGTCGAACCTTGACCACACTGTCTCTTGTTTCGTCTCGATTGGAGTTATAGTTAGAACTTTACGATAAAAACCTCAAAGACTTTTTTTCTCGTATAAGTTCAAAATGATCGTATAAAACGACATAAGTTGACTTAACACCGAAATTGCCTCAACTATACGAGTAATTTGAACTATTTTATAAAACCAACGTTGTATCAAAGGTTTTCTTTCGAAGAAATCGTAAAAACATTTAAGTCAAAAACGGCTCGATAAGGTCTAAAACGCGGCTAATAGTCCACTTACGATTTTAGACAAAATTGAGCCAAAGTATATTATAACGGCCTATCTATTATTCGCGGAAGAAGATAAATGTCAAGTTTGAATATAAATGTGAAGTTTCAAGGGATAATCATGAAGATCAAAGAAAAATAGAATATTTTCGCGAAGCGATAAACTCAACCCCTGGGCAGAAAAGGAAAGGGCAAACCGACCTACGAGGAGTATATATGGGATGATAAGGCGAGAGGTGCAAAAAACGATTATTTAGACTCTATAACTCTCTGCACTTAGAAACCTTAGGCCTTATTCTCGACTAGTTCGGTTTCTATGATTGGTATTCGATTACTAGACGAACTCGCCCATGCAGTTCGATCTCTTGTTCCAATATTTTAATTGAACTATGTTTGGCTTGATCCTTGAAAGGCGTGCTAGGCAACCTTTTATAAGGTCTAGTCCGAAATCTTTAAAACCTTTTTTCGTCTTTTTCGTCGTGTGCTAAGCGAGTTGCAGCCACATAGGTTTTTTCTCGACATAGGTGGTAGTGCTAGCAAACTTAGTCTGGTTTTACTGCTTGTGTTAGACGATTTCCTTTGTAATACCATTTTCAGAAAAGCTTCTTGCATGCTTTTGTCTCCGGAACGCTCATACGCAAATTCGAAATAAAGATCTATTGTTTTCTAAATTCGTTTTGTTATCATAGCCGTAAAGTAACTTAGGAGATTGAGTAATTTAGGCGATAGAAGAGATTTGCGAGATATTTTGAGTCGTATTGTGTTTTTTTAATATCGGAGAACTTTTTAAAATATCAAGTACAAAAGCAAATATTTTAAAATATGGGAGTATACAAGTATACACATATATGTACCCATAAGAGATCTGCTATAATTTGTTTGGACTTCTATTATAATCAAAGTGGCCCATAAGAAAAAGATAGTCTCTCACTGGAAAGTCTGCATTTTTCTTCTACGATTCTCACTGCCTCACTGGATATAAATATCTTCAGAAGTTACACAATCAGAGGGAGTCCAAACGTCGACTTAAACGCATCATTACTCCCTTTCTCAGGATCTACGACTATTAAAAGGTTCGTTCTACTCCCTAAAATTCATCACTCCAATCCTCTCGATCATAATATTGCCAGAAATTCCTGGAACATAAAATGGCTAACACCACCGTTTTCCTCGCCGATTTAAAGGCCGGCCATTGAAACCCAACGGTAGTAGTGTCAAATGGTCGGGCCGTCCATGGGCAAGCCCTGTCCAGATTGTTGTGGGCAGTCCAACATATGGTCTAATTGGACTCAGAACCAATATTGTCCATGGTAATATGGTCTAGGACCAATTGGACATTGGGCAAGCCCAAAACACTAAAATTCTAGGTTTTTTAATTTGGGGGAAAAGTGATTACGGGTCTGTTTTTTCTCCTTCGCTTTCGTCGTCTTCTTCAATGGACTTACGGGTTTGCTTCTTCTCCTTCATGACAGTCACTGGTTAATTAGGGTTTCCGGGTTCTCAGTGGCTTCATCGATTGATCTTTGGCTCTACTTCAACCTCCGGCTCTCTCCTTCTCCTTCGTCTCAACTTATCAGAGATTGGATTTCAGATCGTCTCTCTCTCTCTCTGGTTCTTGTTTTCAAGGTGTGACCTTTCTCCTCAAAGCATCTTTCTCTCTAGGTTTTTCTTTCTTGTTCTTTGTTTTTTTGTGGGTTCCATAGTGATTTAGAAGCTACTCTGTTTTGACTTAGAAGCTACTGTTTTCTGCTTCTGTTTATAGATTAGATGAGATGAGTTTATTGGCTGCAGCTTCACTTCACTGCTGCTCGTTGTTTTTTTTTTGGTACTTTAACTTGATTTCAATACTGAGTATAGATTGAGTCAACTAAGGTGTGAATGAACCCTGACTAGTTTTTTAATTCTAATTGGATTTGCAAACCAAGAGACTCAGCTACTTCACAAGTGTAATTGAACGTAGGATCTTTATTTAAATGTGGCTGAGTTTTGAGAGAATGATGTAACGTATTTATTGGTTCCACATTCTTGATGCTACTCAATGAAGTTGTCTTTGAACATGTGATATTAGATACTCTGTTTATTAGGATTAGAGAACTACAAGCTTTTGGTTTCTGACTTCACCATCTTACTTTGACATGTTCTAAGAACATTAAACGAGAAGGGTAGCTTAAAATGATAGGTTTAGAGACTCTTAGGTAAAACACAGTTTACAAATATAGTTAATACAACATCAGTGATTAACAGTCATGGGTCACACAAGTTTTTAAGCTTTAATGTGTTTTTATATGAGACTCTTGTATGATCTTTGAGACTAATTTGATGTCAAAGAACTAAACAATAAAGTTTAAAAGATTAGAAAAGAGACCATATATCTCATTGTGTAATATAAAAACTGTAAATTAAATACAATTGAAATATATAAATCATTGTGAATAATATAAACACGAAATAAGAATGAAATTAAATACAAATGAATAATAAGGAAATTAACTACAAATGAATAATAAGGAAATTAAATTATTGGGTGTCCATGGACAAGCCCATTTGGACATGGTCCTTATTGGTCTTGGGCAATTTTTGGACCACTGTCCATTATGGCCCGACCACTAATGCCCAAAACTGAAATGGTCCATTTGGACAGGGCCAATTGGACACTGGACGGCCCATTTGACAGTACTACCCAACGGTCAGGTTCGCCTGCTGAGGTTTTGGGAAGCAAGAATGTCAGTGGCGAGCTCATGGGAGTGGACATGCTCCTCCTCAACTCCAAGGTTTTCTTGGCCATAAACCTCTTACTTATCCAACCTTTAAAACCATAATCTTCAATTTACATATTTTAAAGATGATTTCTTATTCGTTGGTTGATATTATTACAGTTTGTTCATGTATTTCAGCTGACACTCATTCAAGCCACCCTCAACGTTCATCGTCTGAAATAGCTTCAAGCATCTTCTCAACGTAGGTTCAATGTACTCCGTTAGTGGGTTTGATTTGACTTGAAGTAATCTAAACTTCAAGCTCTCGGACTCCCCTATACCCATCCGATTCAGTGAGCCAACCACTTTCAAAGAGGTAACCGCACTGGTTAGACCAATCCCTGAAGAACTTTTCCAGTTCCGCAATCATGATGAACTCCTCGGTCTACCGAACTTCCAGGTAACCCTTTTATTTATTGCTGCTCGATTTCATAACTCAAACTGGTTATTTACTCAAAGTGCTCTCTCTACAAGGCAAAGACCGTGTCATGGCTACCATTAAAATTGATTGGTATCTATTATTTTCTAGATCAAATTAGCTTATTGTGGCACAATTTGATTTCTTTTACAGTAACTTTCGTTATGATGATGTTTTTGGTTTTGACACAAATGTGTTATGCTGATGGTGATTGTTATTTAGGTTATTTGGGATATCTTTGCAGCTCTCAAAGTTTTTTGTTTTGGAGCCTAACTTTTTTTTTTTTAATCAAGGAAGTCGACGTGTTTTGTCTGGAAACTACTTTGACAGGGTGAAATAGGCTGATGTGTGCTATGATCGATGTTTGCATTTAATGTAATAAGAAACCTAGCGGTTCAAGAAACATCGAAACAACACATCTCATGAACCATCTCATGCGTTGTCTTGAAAGAACCAATCACCACATGTCTTAGCTGCTAACTCCCAAGAGAAGGAAGAAGGAGAATCCTGTGACAATTGCTACTATCACTTCAATGAGGGTCAGCCCGAAATACGGCTACATTGGGACTAAATTTGATCAGGAGCAACGTAGTGACGAGATTGTTGTGAGCCGAGGAAGCAGAGGAAAAGGCAGGTTTAGTCAAGAAAGGGGTCAGGTTGATTTTGCACGTATGATTATACTGCATGGTTTTGGGTTACCTATGGTTGATCATGTTGCTTTCAAAGTGTTTTATATGAATCTTCAGCCATATGAACTTATGGCTTATGAAGATTTACATTAAAGAGAAGCAGAGGGTGCAACATGCTTTGAGTAATTTATATGGTAAGATCAACCTTTCGGTGGAGATGTGGTCTTCTTGGAAAAATGCTAACTATGTGTGTTTTGGCCTCTCACTATATCGATGAGGAGTGGAGGCTACACAGGAATGTTCTCATTTATCACTTTGGATCCTTCTCATATGGACGATATGCTTTCTGTTGGAGATGGATTTCATCCTTCCAACACGGTCCATCGAACAAAGGCTCGGCCCATCGGAGGGCGAATACCAGCGAGCACCCATGACATTGAGGAGCCTCGCGAGCGAGCATCATCGGCGCGAGCGAGCCGAACGAACCAGATTGATAAAGGGCCAGGTGCATTAGTCGATCGGCCCATGCATGAAGTCCGGCCCATCAAGAACCCGAAATGGAATTAGGGCGAACTCAAAGGCTGATGATCTATAAAAAGAGAGATAAACTTAGAAAGAGAGGGGGATAAACTTTTGTAATGAACCTTTGATTTTTCAAGTTAATATAACGCCTTCTGAGCAAAACCCACCGATTCAATCTAAGTACTATACGAATATAAATCCCGTCTAGCTCGGACAAAACATTTGGCGCCCACCGTGGGGCTTCTAGCTGAAGTAGCGTTCCGACGTGAACAATGAATACCGACGATACGAATACCGACGAAAACCCTGCCGCTGCCGCCGCTCCTACCATGACCGAAATCATGGATACCATCCTTGCACGCTTCGCTCAGCAGGACGAGGTGCAAAAAACCACTAACGAGCATCTCGACATCCTCGCAGCCGCCCTCACTCCCGCTCCCGGCACCTCTAGTAACCCGCCAACGGTCCGACGACAGCTGTTTTCCATCAACCCCCTGACCGGAATCCCCGAACAGTGTACAAAACTACAGAGCATTCAACATCGGAGCCCACCCAAAACCCAAGGAGCTCAGACCCGACCACAAGCCGGCAGATAGCTCAGCTCCAAAACTTGCTGAGAGACATACACTCTAAAATCCACCGCGTCACCAGCTCGGCTCCGGAAATCGAAAGGGTACTTGAAGCTACCTTGTGTAACCCGTTCACCCGACGTATAACCGACGTTAAGATCTGACCAACGGACAAGCTCCGCATCCAGCCGTACACAGGCGACTCCGACCCGACCGACCATATGACGACTTTCAACATAGCCCTGGCCCAAGCTCACTTTTCCGACGAAGAGAAGGACGCTAGCTCTTGCCAGCTGTTCGTCGAAAGTCTCTCCGGCCCGGCGCTCACGTGGTTCTCTCGCCTCACCGAAGGCTCCATCGACAACTTCCACGACCTTTCCACGGCAATCTTAAAGCACTACGTCATGTTTACTCGCGATGGAGCTTCCATCTTGGATCTCTGGAAAATGTCCCAGTCGTCAACCGAGAGCCTCAAAGATTACATGGAGCGTTTCAAGCAGGTGGTGTCGAAGGTCCACGTAACAGATAAGACTACGGTCGAAGCTCTCTGTCATACGCTATGGATAAACTCAGAGTTCCGCAAAAACATGTATTCGCACCCCACCGTCTCTCTGCAAGACACCCTCCATCGATCAAAAAATCTCATTATGTTGGAAGAGGACAAACGGGCGTACTACACCAAACAGAATACGGCAAAGCCGACAGCTTCCAAGCCACCAGACCCCTCGCAGGAGCCCCGACAACACATACCGTACAACAAAAATGACAAAAAAGAACATTGTGTACGCTATGACCGAACACGAACTACAAGCAGCCAGCCTTGTGGCCAGGGAGGCCGGATGGAACGTCTGGGAAAGGGATGCCGATGGTAAAGTCATTCCTCCGCGTACCGGTGTATCCAGCACTCAACTAACCTCGTACGACGAAAGCAAATACTGCGAATATCACAAGATAAGGGGGCACGATACAAAGGAGTGAAAGCAATTGCACGAGCTTTTGCTCGCAGCATTCGCAAGCGGAAAGACCAATATCGAACCACCTAGGCCCAAGCCGGTTAAAAGCAGCAAGAGTTGGAGTAAAAGCAAAGACAAGAAGAAGAAAGCTCCAAGTCGCCATGATCCGGACCTAAGGCCAGAAGCCGAGGCAAACGCCTCTCGGCAGAAAGATAGCTCATCTTCGGACGACGACAAGCCCAAATCCCGCCGAAAGATTTTTACAATCCTCGTTGACTCATTGTCGACGTCCTCCGATGAAGAAGCTGTGGGAGAAGCACAAGTTGGCGACCTCCGCAACTTACTGAAAAGAAAAGCCCAAGTCGATCCTCGAGACGTCGATCTACGAGAAAAACTTGAGCGAACAAAATCCGTCAGATCGATTACAGTCGGCAGAGACAGCGACACCCAGCCGGACGCTGCTATCGATTTGCGAGACAAGCTAAACTCCGATACCATGGATCTCCGAGAAAGGTTGACAAATAAAGTTAACGACTTGCAAGATAAGTTGAATTCGAAGATTCTCGATCTGCGTGCAAAGCTCGATGCCCGGAACTCCAAATGCCAACTCCCCTCGGACGATACAACATCAACCGATCTGCACGCCAAGCTCAACCGATCAAAGGAACTTAAATTGAACGTCATTATGGGCGGATCCCCTCCCTGCCGTGACTCGGTTAGATCGGTCAAGGAATTCCATCGCAAAGCCTCAACCGCTAGACATTGGCCTGCTGCTCCAGAGAATGATCCACAGATCACTTTCTCTGCTGCCGACTCGGCCGAAGTCCACGCACCACATAACGATCCTCTACTTGTCGAGCTTGGAGTTGAGGACTGCGAAGTTACGAAAATACTGATCGATACCGGCAGTTCGGTAGACTTAATCTTCCAAAAAACCCTCGACAAGATGGGGAATCGATCCCGGAAGAGTCAAGCCCTCTACTAGATCGTTGACCGGCTTCAACGGATCGTCAGAGATAATCCTCGGCACCATACGACTTAGCGTCTTTGCCACTGGTGTCACCAAAAACGTCAAATTTTCCATAATAGACGTTGTCGCGCCATACAATGCGATGCTTGGAACACCGTGGATCCATTCTATGAGAGGCGTCCCCTCCACCTACCACCAGTGCATCAAGTTTCCCGGTCGTGACGTTCACATTATGACGATTCGCGGCGACCAACGAGCAGCCCGAGATCTCTTGGTCAGCGAAATTAAAAGTCAGAAAAGAAATCCTCACATAAATACGGTGGCAAAACCAATTGAGAAAATCTACCCACTCAAAGAGGAAATCAAGGAAGTTAACATCGATGCAGACGATCCAAGCAAAACAATTCGAGTAGGTGCACACTTAGCCGGCGATCCGTGAGCACAAATTGTATCCTTCCTACGAGAGAACGTCTCGACATTTGCCTGGGAAAATTCGGACATGAAAGGTATTGACCCCGCTGTTGCTGTCCATGAACTCAATGTCGATCCGACCTACAAACCCGTGCGTCAAAAGCGGCGGAAAATCGGCCCAGAACGAGTCAGAGCTGTAAACGAAGAGGTCGACCGTCTGCTCGCTGCAGGCTCCATTACCGAAGTCCGTTATCCAGAATGGCTCGCCAACCCGGTCGTCGTGCGAAAAAAGAACGGTAAATGGAGGGTCTGTGTAGATTTCACTGATCTAAATAAGGCGTGTCCAAAGGACAGCTTCCCTTTGCCTCATATTGATCGCTTGGTCGAATCAACCGCCGGAAACGAGCTGCTCAGCTTCATGGACGCCTTCTCGGGATATAACCAAATCATGATGCATCCTGATGACAGAGAAAAGACGGCCTTCATCACCGATCGCGGAACATATTGTTACAAAGTCATGCCATTCGGACTTAAAAACGCCGGCGCGACCTACCAAAGGCTCGTCAACAAAATGTTCGCCGACCAATTAGGGATTACAATGGAAGTCTACATTGACAACATGCTCGTCAAGTCGCTGCGCCCCGACGACCACCTCGAGCATTAAGGCGGTGTTTCTTAACACTGAACGAATATGGAATGAAGCTGAATCCGGCTAAGTGTACGTTTGGAGTAATCTCTGGGGAGTTCCTCGGTTATGTCGTCACTCAACGAGGGATCGAAGCCAATCCGAACCAGATCGCAGCGATTCTCAACCTACCTAGCCCGAAGAATAGCAAGGAGGTTCAGCGACTTACTGGTCGCATCGCGGCCCTCAACAGGTTTATCTCTAGGTCGACTGACAAGTGCCTCCCCTTCTTCGACTTATTGCGCGGCAACAAGAAATTCGTTTGGGACGAGCAATGCGAAGAGGCATTCGGACGACTCAAAGCCTACCTAACGACACCACCGATACTCTCAAAGCCGGAGGAAGGAGACATCCTCTACCTTTACATCGCTGTTTCCGACACCGCCGTGAGCAGTGTATTAGTAAAGGAAGACAGAGGCGAGCAGAAACCCATGTTCTACACCAGCAAACAAATGGCGGACGCAGAAACCCGTTACTCGATGCTAGAGAAGTTGGCCCTCGTAGTAATCACTGCAGCGAGGAAACTTCGTCCATACTTCCAATCGCACTCGATTGTCGTCCCAACTAACCATCCCTTGCGAACCATCATGCAAAACACAAACCAATCAGGTCGCCTCTCCAAATGGGCCGTTGAGCTAAGCGAACATGATATTACTTACAAAAGTCTAACGGCATTAAAATCGCAGGTCCTCGCGTATTTCTTGATCGAGCTAACGCCAGAACTCGAACACGATCTGACCCTCCTGAACAACAACTGGATCCTGCACGTAGATGGTTCGTCCACAAGCAAGGTTCAAGAGCCGGAGTCCAGCTCCAGTCACCTACCGGCGAGCTGATGAGGCAATCTTTCCGCTTGGGCTTCAAGGCGTCTAATAATGAGGCAGAGTACGAATCCCTTATTGCGGGATTACAGTTGGCCGCAGCAGTCGGAGCAAAACGAGTCAACGCCTACTACGATTCTCAACTTGTCGCCAACCAGTTTAACGGAGAATACGATGCGAAAAACGAAAGAATGGACGCGTATCTGAAGGTCGTTCAGAAACTCGCAGGCGACTTCGAACATTTCACTCTAACCAAGGTACCTCGGTGAGATAATGTGTGTGCTGACGCCCTTGCAGCGCTCGGAAGCAAGCTCAAAGATCAGGTTTGGCGAACTATTCCCATTCATGATATCGACCGGCCTAGTATATCAATCCCCATCGAAGACAAGGAGGATACGTGCCGGGTCCTTACCGTCGCTGATGAAAGCACACCAACCATTCCCACCGAAAAAGACACGACGGATTGGCGAGCTCCCTTTATTCGATATTTGACTGATGGAACGTTGCCATCTGAGAAATGGGTAGCCAGACGACTAAAAGCACGAAGCACGAAATACGTCTTTATGCACAACTCTCTTTACCGATGGACGGCGAACAAAATCTTGCTTACCTGTATCTCAGGCGAGGATACTTACCTCGTAATGGCCGAAGTCCATGAAGGGGCCGCCGGGAACCACTCCGGAGGACGAGCTCTAGCTCTTAAAGTCAGAAGTCTCGGTTATTATTGGCCGACCATGATAAAGGATTGCGAAATGCACGCCCGACGATGCGACAAGTGTCAACGACACGCACCAAACATACATAGTCCCACAGAGTTCCAGCGAACAACCGCCGCGCCATACCCGTTCATGCAATGGGCAATGGATATAGTCGGGCCTCTGCCAAGTTCACGTCAACGTCGCTACCTGCTCGTGATGACCGACTACTTCACGAAATGGGTAGAGGACGAGTCATTCGTGCGGGTAACAGAGAAGGAAGTACAGAACTTCGTGTGGAAGTACATCATCTGTCGCCATGGCCTCCCTTACGAAATAATAACCGATAATGTCTCGTAGTTTATATCGAACAACTTTTGCGGTTTCTGTGAGCGATGGAGGATCCGACTTAACACGTCAACACCACGATATCCCCAAGGAAATGGTCAAGCTGAGGCAACGAACAAAATCATCATCGATGGGATCAAGAAAAGACTTGACTTAAAGAAAGGACATTGGGCTGACAAACTCGACGGAGTCCTATGGTCGCACCGCACAACCCCACGAGGAGCTACCGGCTTTACTCCTTTCTCCCTGGCATACGGTATGGAAGCAATATCTCCCACTGAAGTCAACTTTGCCAGCTTAAGACGAGCTAAAATGCCGACCAATGAAGAGGTTAATCGAGATCTGTTGCTCGACGCTCTCAACAACATTGAAGAGAAACACGACCAGGCACTACTCAGAATCCAAAACTACCAACATCTGGCCGCCAGTTACTACAACAAAAAGGTCCATGCTAGACCACTTGCAATCAATGACCTCTTCCTCTGTAAAGTATTCGAGAATACGCGTGAGTGGCAAGCGGGTAAACTTGGTACGAACTGGGAGGGGCCCTATAAAATAGTCGAAATTGTCAAGCCCGGGGTCTACAAGCTCGAAACGTCTTCCGGAGAACCAGTTCAAAGATCCTGGAATGCGTTTAATCTTCGCAAGTATTTGCATTAAAAAAAAGATATCGAGCAAATGATTACTCAATCAATTTTGCTCGGTATCGAGTAGATGACATTTCAGGTCACTTCTACTTGAACTAGACTAAAACGAGCAAATGATTACTCAATCACTTTTGCTCGGCATCGGGTAGATGACATTTCAGGTCACTTCTACCTAAACTACTAAAACGAGCAAATGATTACTCAATCACTTTTGCTCGATGTCGGATAGATGACATTTCAAGTCACTTCTACCTGAACTAGACTAAAACGAGCAAATCACTTTTGCTCGGCATCGGGTAGATGGCATCCTGAACCACTTCTACCGGATCAAGAACGAACTACGAAAGGCTTGATTCCCGTTCGGGGGAAACGTAGGCAGCTTCCATAGAAGTCCAGCCACATTAAAAAAAAAAACAGCAACGAGTAGTCGCTCGGTCCGATTCGAAGTATAAAAAGTTCAGCGAAAGGAAAACCATATCCTGATCAGATATTCGGTACTTTTCCTCGCTATGAATGACCAATCTTCTCACTTTCAATAATCAATAAGGGATGGTCTGGCCAACCAAACACCTATCCTGATTAACTGAGAAAGTACGAGAAACGCTCGAAGTTCCGAGTCATTCCCTTGGAACCTCCTATTCGCAACGCAAAATAATCATAAAAGAAACGAATAAATCTCTCGATAATCCGGCAATACGCAAGAGGGAACTACGATACAGCCGAGATAAGACAGGAAAAACTCGGCCCAAACATAAAAAGAGCTCCGTAAAAGCTGAAGAAAAGTTAAGGATGACAACAGCGTCTTACACGAACTACAATCGTTCTCTCCCCTTCTCCGACAACAAAAAAATAAATACGAAGGGGAGACCAAAAAAAAAAGAAACAACAACAACATCTTCAGCGAGCTTCCCCTTGCTCGACACCCTCTCCGACGACCAAGTTCTGGGTTCAAACCGCGTCTTGAGCGCCTTCGCCAACAGCCCCCGCAATGGAAGGACGATTTGGATCCCCGGGATTGTCCGCGACAAGTTGGTCAACTGCGCCTTCATTCGTCCCAAACTGGTCCACCCCAGGAAAAGGACACTCGATCACGAATCGAGACGGAAGAACCAGAGGAGAAAGCTGAAGAAGTTCCTCGGAAAGATCTCCGACCTGCGTCTCCTTAATTGCTTGTTGAAATTCTACCTCTCGCGCGGCCAGAGAATCAAGGAAAACATCGGGAACCTCAAGTCCTTCTTCCTCCTTCAGCATTTTAAGGGACTCATACGCCCCTTTGGTTTGGCTAAGGAGAAGCCGCTTCTCTTCATGAACGTCGCGTCTGGACATATAATCTCGAATACCCGTAAAACGCTTGGAACACTTCTCGGTCATCGCAGCAACAACCCTAGCGCGCTCCTGGGTAACTTGGTGAACACGAGATTCCTTCAGACGACTCGCTTCTCGATCTTTTTCAGCAGCGACTTCCGCATTCTTCCTTTCCAGCTCTTCAATCTGGGCATTGGCCTTTGACAGTTCGGCAGTCAGCTCTTCCGTCTTTGTCTTCTCCGCCCTAGACCGAGCCGCCCATCGGTCCCTTTGTTCGACCGCCTTCCTTGACACCTCGAGGAACTCTGCCCCTTCTTCTGAATGAAAGCGTCCTTGTTCGCCACTTCCTTCTCGGCATCTCGGAGCTTTGTCACTGTTTGCTTAAGAGCACGATCGTACTCATGGACCAAATGGTTCCAGCGACCATCGGACTGAAAATAAAAGAAAAAAGGAGTCAGAAAAAACCAGAAAAATAGAGAAGGAAGACGATATAATCTGTTAAAAACAAGGCGAACAACAAACCAGAAGGGCATTCCGAGCAGCATCGATGTACAGCTCGGAGAATAACAGGTCCCCAACGGCCGGCATCTCCCTCGGCCCGCCTTTTACTTGGCGAAGAAGTTCGGCACACATATGAGGATTATTGATTAGAGGTACTGCCCCATCAAAATAGTGAAAATCCACTTTGTGAGCTAAAGGGATGCGTTGACGATGAAGAACCAGTTCTCCTTCCCCTACAGCACCCTTAGCCGACT
Source organism: Moricandia arvensis (assembly GCA_905132765.1). NCBI lineage: Eukaryota > Viridiplantae > Streptophyta > Magnoliopsida > Brassicales > Brassicaceae > Moricandia > Moricandia arvensis. The sequence goes on from CAJHQP010004151.1 coordinate 52,011, forward strand.
GAGGGATAACGTCGTCAACGATCGGGTTATTTTGGGTCGCGGAGATCGGAGGAACTTCCTCTCCGCCAATCGACCGATCATTCGATTCAGAAATCGCAGTTTCATCCAGAGGAGGAGATTCAACCGACTTCTCTGTCGATCTCTTTGACTTCTTCTTCTTTTTCCTCAGCGGTTGGTCATACGAAACATGATCTCTTGTTGATCCAGAAGCCTCGAGGCTCTCATCGCCAATGAAATCTTCGCCTGATCGAATCCGCGGGGAGTGAGCTGAATGGCTGATGGGTCGATCAGACCGCTCAGACCTCGACCTCTTCTTGCCGTCTTTCGATCTGAGTTTCGACGATTTTCGGACTAAACCTTCCCCTGACTCCTCCAAATTCGAGACCTCTGCCGTCGGATTCAGTCCTACTTCAGTACTTGTCGCGCCTCAGGTTTGCGCGTCCGTTGCGCTCAGAGTCAACGAAGTTTCGGTATTCTGGAGGCGTGCTTTTTCGAGATCGCTTTTGAATAGCGAGCTAAAGCTAGGAATATCCTTCATCGTTTGATCGTCTTTCTTCTTCTTCTTGCTTTTATCGGCCGGCTGGATGGGAACAAGTTTAAGTCTCGGTCCACGATTTTCCTCGCACGGAATGTTCGATATCCAGTCCGCTGCGAAAAATATGCAAGAACTCTGTAAATATTACGGAAATTTCCTGGAAGCGATGCGAGTACGATCGGAAAGATACCTTTGGCGATCCGTTCCTGATTCCTCCTAATTCGTTTGTGAGTTATACGCGACCACTTCTCCTGGCTGAGTGCTGCGATCTTCAGAGCGTTCGGAAAGAAATCTTCGGGGGAAGGCGATGGTGTTTGGATGCGTTACTACAAAACAAGAAGAAAGAAATACAAGGGTTAGAAAAAATATCGACGAATAAATGTTTGGTCGCTTTGTTATCTAACCAAGCCGAGGGCTCCATTGCACGCGATATCTATTACTCGGGGGCTCCTCAAAAGCCGCCTCATCGCATTTTATGTAGAAGTACGAACGATCCCAATGCGGGGTCTTATTCGGGTGACCAGTCAGGATATTCAGGCCCGGTCTCATTCGCAATGAGAACAAACCGTTCGGCTGCGCGCTTGTCATCGTCATCTCCTCGAACACCCTCACGCTCATTGATATGTCTATCTCCGCAGCCATCACCATCAATGCGACCGCTATGCGCCAAGTCCCAACTATCATCTGAGCAATCACCAATCCTCGACGAAAGCAGTACGAGGTAACAAGTCTCGGGATCGGGAACCACAATTTTACGTCCTTCTGGAAAAGCGACTCATACACGCACTGGTAGCCTACCGGCGGAGTCATGGGCGTTGGTCGGACCTTGGAATAATCAACGTAACCCCCATCCCGCCGCTGGAACGTAATATCGCTTGAACGCTGCCAACGGTAGACCAAGTACTCTGAACGTCCTTCCAATTCTGCCCTTCCACCACCGACGGGCGAACAAGGCTAGGGTCTAAGGCGGGCAAGCACTCAAAGGTCCCGATCTCGTGATATTTGATCGGATGCAGCAACTCGTCGTCGGGCAGGATGAGCGGCTCCTCGCTCACCAATACTCGCAGCCCCGAATTAGACCTTAATTCGGGATCCTTGGCAACTACGGAAGGAATTTCCTCGTCTGCCATCGTCTGACCATCGCCGTCGCCTCTCAGCGACCTCTCTGAGTCGGCGACCAATAGACGCTGGGAAAGATCCAAACCTTCCATATCCCTTAAAGCATCCGAGTGAGCGGCCAAAGGACTACTATCGGGAGACGATATCATGGCCTTCCCTTTTTCGGCCTCGGACAGCCTTCGTACGGAACTCATCCTAAAATACTATTGCTTACGTAGAGAGAGAAAGTAACAGTTAGAGAGAGAAAAGGATACCTGAGGTCGCGGAAAAAAATGAGGAAAAGGAGTCGGAGCCTCCTATTTATAGAAAAAAGAAGCGGAACCCTAGGCGCAGTAATCATTGCTTTAAACATGTCCTTTAAGTAGACAATACATATATCTTAGTGTGACTCCTCATTTCATGTAGACAATACATATATCTTTTGTTTTTTTACCCCCAGCTTTGTTGATCAATGCGACGAATGTACAACTTATTATATTTGTCTTGTAATTTTTTTTTCATTTTGTGTCAGCTAACTAGAGAGTAGAGATGCACGTGAATTGTTTCTTTTTTGATGCTGCACAAATTTGACTTTAGCTAATTTTATTTTCCTTGGTTTCTAATTACACCAACTGCAAAAGAATCATATGAAAAACTCAAAGATGAACACAATCCCAAAAATTTTAAAACGAACATAAAAATATATTTAACAAAATATCATGCCCCGCGCGAAGCGTAGGCTTCCCCTAGTTTGAACTAGTGTATTGACACATTAACAACAGTAACAAAAATCAAAGAAAATGCATATCATGACCTCTGATCTGGAGTGTTCCTTTTTTTGTGTATAAACCGTACAGTAAGATAAGAAATAAAGTGAATGATTACGCAAAACGTGGGGAGAAGCTTCATGAGTTTTATTATGTGAATATAAAAAGGAGATTTAGTCAAAGTGATTATTCCTTAATTCGGCATAAAGCAAAGCAAAGTGACTCTTTCTTGTTTCATTGTTTGGAAATAAATCCAAATAATTAATTAAGAATTTAATTACTCTGGTTACTTCAACTAGACATGCTTAAAGATTCCCCCGACTGTCCAAATTACCCTATTTTAGTGTTATTCAGAGAACAGTAGGCAAGGTAACTTGTGTCAGACAAAGGGATTGGTTCCGTATTTTCGTCAATCCCACTGCTTGAACAGATGTGTCGATTAATGATTTTAGCCAAACACATTTTTTAATTTTTTCATGGAGTGCGATAATCTCAGACGATTTGAAGAGGTGGCCACAAGCGTTAGTTTCTGAGAACGCCAAGATATTGCAATGTCTCTGATTGTGAAAACATATCTTGTTTGTGATCGGTCTTTATGTGGATCTGAAAGATATCTTGCATCTTCAAAACCAACCATTTGACCTTTTGAATCTTTAGGATAGAACAAGCCTAAATCAATGGTCCATTGAAGGTAACAAAAGACATGTTTAATTTCATTCCAATGTTTTCATGTGGGAGATGAGCTAAATCTTGCCAAAAGAGTAAGACCGTATACAATTTGCAAGGTACATCAGTGCTCCAATTGCACTTAGATATGATACCTCAAGACCAAGTATCTTTTTATTTATTGGATGCGTCAATTATTACCATAAATAGTGGAATGGTCCACAAGGTGGATGTGTTGGTCTACATATATCGCCTTGAATTCTTTCAAAAAAGTTTGGTGATTTTTTATCAGCTTTGATTGGTGATGGCCTTATGATCAATTTTCCAAGAGAGCATGCAACACATGTCATTTTATTTCCTTGATAAGTTTCTTGGATTTTCAGTGAATGAACATGTGAGGTTTCTTTTATTTTACGCATCATTGTGGTGCCCGGGTGACTGAGGCGATCATGCAATAATGTGAAATCTTTTGGACTTCTTTTCACTACAAGATTTGATTCGATTGCATCGATATAAGTACGATGTAGTCCCAAAGGGTGTTCTGGAGACTTACATACATATACTTCTTTTAATCCTCAAATTCATACTAAGTATCATATCCGTGAAGATAGATGTCTTTGAAACTCAACAAGTTCCTTTTAGAATTCGAAGAATATAAAACAGTATTTATGGAAAATTTTGTTCCATTCGGCAACATAAAGTTGGCTTTACCAATTCCTTCAGTCACGTCTGTAGGATCTGATATTGTATTGACAATAATTTTTGTCGATTTTATATCAGAGAAATATTTATATATCTAATGTGCGTTGTTCCACTATTTGGTATACATATTTCTCGAATCCGTTTCATGAATTTTGTACGATTATTATTGTGATCTAGTTCTACATTTGTCATAAACATCAAAAAAGGGAACGTGAAAATCATTCATATAATAATTATAAGAAAACACACAATAAATATATATTAAGGTGACACTAAAATATCATTATTTGGTTAAAGAAAATGTAATAATTATATATGAAAATATTGGAGACTATTGAGCGTCTCACTACGAGTACTTCAGTTCTCTTTAGAAGTAATCTAATCTAGCTCATTTGCGAAATAGGTGGATTCAAGGTACGTTGTCCCCTCAAAGTTTCCTGTGAGGTTCACTTCTTTTACTTTGTCTTTCTTGGACTCTTTGTATAGCTTACACAAATGTGGGGGAGTGCGACATATACGAGATCAATGTACTTTACATCCAGATCTGTAACATACACTTCTTGGTGGTATTCACTTGGATTTCTTTTCCCTTAGTATTTTGTTCATATCTAACCCGTTCGTTAGATACCTTCCATTTGGGGCTATATGTTTTTCCATGTTTTTTGTTAAAACAGTGGTCACGAACCCGAATGGTTTGACTTCTACTTTCTGAATTTTTTACCGCCGTAGTATTCACTTTAGGGAATGCCTTGTGATACAGGCTGGAAAACAGGTTTGGCAAGATGGATGATGGAAGCTTGAATGGATCGACCAAATATATGATATGGTGGGCGATTAATGTGATCATGGACCAGCTTATCAATAAAGAGGATGAGACCATGAACCAGACAGCTGATGAAGATGCTTTAGCCATTCCAGAAGGTCCCATGACTCCTTTAAGGTCCAAACAAACTCAAAGAATCCATTGGTCGTTTACTTAAGACAACATGGAAAAAATAAAATTTCTTGGTCGAGGCTTGATCAACCAAGACATACTCATCACCATTCAAGCTACTCCACCTTCAAGCTGATCATCATCTAGGCAAGTAGCTTATGTGTACTCTTTTCCAATATTTGGTTTTGTCCCACTGGCTTTTCCAAGGATATATTTTTAACGAGGACATGAATTACTCACAAACCCCCTAGATGATTAATTCGGACCGACCAACCTTATGTTACATTATAACCTATGCTTTTTGTGTTATTTTAAGTTTTTTTAAAACTATATGTTTTGGTATTTGTGAGTACCAAGGGAGCGTGTTCCCTTAATGTTTTTCTAGTTTCGAAAGCCTTGTGTTGGTACAAGTCTTTTTTATATAAGCAGTTGAACCCTACTTTCTAATCTAAGTCTTTTTTTTTCTACAAAAATCTTTGTTTTCTCCCTTCTTGCTTTGTCGAGATTGTGGAGTGTCTGGTGTGTAATATCCAGTCTATTTGTGAGTAATATCCAGTTTCTAAGGGCTCTATTTTGGTGTGTCATATCCGATCTATTTCCTAGGAGTATCAAGGAGCCTTTTCACAGCTTTTCGTGTCACGAAATGATCCACTGCCTTAAATAAACTTGAGTCTCTTTATTCGTTTATGCAAAGGATTATCCCATATATTCTAGAGAATCATCCTTGGATCATATTACGTGGTATCAGAGCATCTCGGAAAGGGAACTTATCGATCTTCTCTTGTTTACTTTTTGGTCTGTTCATCTCCTCATCGAGATTGATCCGATCTACTTGTTTCTTGTTGAAATCTGATAAACAAAGTTTTGCGATCACATATCTGAGTGTATTCTTTTCATATTATCTATTCATCTTTCTTGGATCCGTATTCTTTGTGTCAAAATCTGCAGAAATAGGATTGTTTGATCTTGTTTCTTGGTTAGACTATTCAGATTCTTGTTGCAGAAGTATTACTTGATTGATCTGAATCGTATTAGGGTTATTATCATCGATATGTTCTTATTGCAACTTCTCATATTTTGTTATCTTATCATTGAGCTTGTGTTGTTTGATCGATTGAGACCTGATCTTGTTTGGAGTTGTCCATTTGAATTCTAATCGTTGTCTCTCAAGTTAATTTTTGCAGATTTTTGAATCCATTTGTTACCTTTCTGTTTCGAGTATCAAGTTGTTTTCTTTGAATGTTTGAGCTTTTGGGAACTACTTAATTGTTCTGTCTCTTGTGTGTATCAGGAAACAATGGAAGAAGAAAGTGATGCAACGTTTGGGAGACGAAACAAACTCTTGCAAGAAGCCATAACCAAACAAGTGATAGAAGCTATGGAGAAGATGATAGACGATAAAATTGAAGTGTTGATCCAAGATCAACAAATTCAATTATCTGATCATAGACGTGAACCAAGAAGGACTAGATGAAATCATACTCAACAAGAGCATGCTGGTTCACAGGAAACTGATAATTACTATGAGCGCAACATTCTGCCTCTAGACACAGCCAAACAAGTGAGATGTGAGCATGAATGTAGGGGGAATCAGAGGGATGAGCTTGCTGATCTGAAGCTCAAAATACCTCCATTTCATGGTAAAGCCGATCCTGATGCTTGCATGGAATGAGAGAAGAAAATAGCGCTTGTCTTCAAATGTCAGCACTACAAAGAAACTAAGAAGATTCAACTTATCAACTTGTTTTATGACTATGCCTTCAGTTGGTGGGATCAGTTGGTCACAAACAAAAGGCGCAATGGTGAGGATCTAGTTGAAACTTGGCATGAGATGAAAACTATCATGCGCATGAGTTTTCTTCCAAGCCACTACCACCGTGA